>CM035412.1:172120390-172170390 GCA_020310875.1 Ceratopteris richardii
GGTATAATTATATGAATTCTCTCTCTCTCTCTCTCTCTCTCTCTCTCTCTCTCTCTCTCTCTCTCTCTCTCTCTCAGGTACTCTTATTTTTGTTCATCTCTCTTGCTGTGGAACTGTTTGATTTCATAGCATGCAGCTTTTTAATAGAAAGATCTTCAAATTGCTGCACCTCATTTTAGTCTAGCTAGCTCTAGCAAAATGCACATATTGTAATGTCCGAAGCTTCGTAACCTAGTGGTTTGATGCCTTGAGTCTCTGAGAGGAAGTCCTCAGTTCAAGTCTTGACTGGACATAAGATGAGTGTCTCTACCTTATGAGGTCCGGTGTGCGATGGTGTGTGAGTGTGTTTCTAATTCATTTTACTCTCAAAAAAAAAAAATTGCAGATATGTCCACCACCGCTCGAGTATCAAGCGTCACACACAGTAGAAGATCATGTATCCTTGTGTGTACGAGCTGGACTGACACACTTGCATCACGCTACCTATGTCTAAATATCTTGATTTATGCCTGCATTATATGAACGGAATCCGATGACCGGCGAGAAGCTGTGCATTTTCCATCGCCATGTTCTTTAATTTTATTGAAGAAGCTTTTGTAATCTGCTTATGCTTCAAGTATTCTTTTCATATTCACTGCTGCCTAAGAGGGGGAATCACATGATACCAATGTTTATGAAATCTATGATGTATTTCATACTGTAGTTTGTAATGCTAATTATGCACTTCCTTTTAACAGATCTAAGGTTGTATGGTTTCTTTGATTCACAGGATGCCAAAAGAGTGAAAGAAAGAGATGACAACAAAGCATCTCGATGGGCTACTAAATGGCTATCATGAAAATCAAAATTGCCTCTACCTGTTATTAGTGAAAAATCCAATGGTTTTTCCGTTCAAGCAGGAGGAATGTTGGAGCTTAAATTAATAAACATAAATTGTAAGCAAAACATTATAACATATTAACTTTATAAAATAACAATGATCAAGATTCACAAACTAATACGGACATTAATTCTCTCTCTCTCTCTCTCTCTCTCTCTCTCTCTCTCTCTCTCTCTCTCTCTCTCTCTCTCTCTCGTTGTCTTCTTCTTCCCGATCTCTTTGTGTGTCAGATAGACATGCAAGGAGATGGGGAAGTAGACAATAGTGGGAGAGAGAGAGAGAGAGAGAGAGAGAGAGAGAGAGAGAGAGAGAATGAATGTCAGTGCTATTTTGCAGTTCTTGATTGTTATTATGTATAAGGTTATGTTACAGTGTTTCGCTTATAATTTTATGTTTATTAACTTAAGTTCCAGCATTCCCCATCTTGAAGGGAAAAAAAAAACCATTGCATTTTTCAATCACAACCACACACACACACACACACACACACACACACACACATCTGTATCGTCAAGCTACACCTCGGATTTGAACCTTAGATCTCACAGTCTAGGGTCTAGTCTTTTACCACCACAGCACGGATCCCTGACAATGACCTCAACATGTTGTCTTTAAGATCAATTAGATACTTAGTATGCATGCATTCGTTAATATTTTTTGGCTACGATACAAAAAGTGTTAGCTTCATTTTTTGCTGAAAATCCAAAGGTGATACACACTATTCTTATCCATTCTTCAGACTTCTTTGATTCCATCATTGCTCCATTCTTCAGAATTCTTTCATTCCATCATTGCTTAAAGATATATGTGAAAATGAACCATGAACATCAGGAATGGCTACATGCTCTCATCCAGTGAGTAACTTTAGCTTGATTTTTACATACAGTTCTCATCACTCTTTGTTGTCAGAAATGGGAAGGATTCTGAGAAGATTAGAACATTCATTCACTTCTGATGAACCTATCATACAGAAGAGTAATTTCCTCTTTTACAATTCAGAATTATTAAAATCTTCTAAGAAGTTCTATGAATTGTTCCCAAGAAGTCTTGTGTGGTTATGTGTGTGTCAAACAGAGAAATAATGCTCTGAAACAGAGTTACACACAAGATTGATTGCTCTTGGATTAGTACTTCACTACGTCTCTTTGCCTTCATTTAACTATGCAGGCATTCTTTTAGCTATTTAATGCCAATTACAATTGGTCTGTGTTAATTGGTCTGTGTTAATTGTTCTGTTAATTGGTCTGTGTTAATTGTTCTGTTAATTGGTCTGTGTTAATCCGTCTAGCAACCAGTGTCTAGCTATGGCGGCCTATTGAATCCTCTACATAAAAATCATCCTTGGAAAACATGTCCAGGTCTCTCACAGTAATGTCGCACTCAGAAATTCCTTCAGATTATGTACTAAATTCATGTAGAGCTTTGGCAAAGGTCATTAAGCATATAAGATCAGATAATATTGTTCCCCCGGATTAGGCATTTAATCTTACTAGTTCGATTTTTAATCATACTGCTAACAGTTTTACGACAATCGTGCTTTAGGGCACATGTATGTACCTGCAGCTTTAGGAAGAGTTCGCCAACATCCCCCGCCGTGAGCTTGTATGTAGTGAATCAGTCGCATGTCCTCCTCCCGGGTCCATGGCCCTCGGTTCAACCCTACCTTCTCGCAACACGGAGCTCTACCCATCTCTGTATTTCTGAAACAATGTGTTGGTCTGCGAGAATGCCGATTCCAGAAACTCAGACGTGCAGGTTGCGGAAGAGCTTCAGAGACGGCATGAACTCAACTACGTACATTGATCTCCTGAAGTGACTTGAAATGGTTATCAAAATGACGTTGAGATCGAGCAGATTCAAGTAAAGCGCCGTTTGATCTTAAAGAACATGGACTCGTCTAAATGGCTGGGCACTAGGCGCAACTCAAATTAAGCCTATTCGCCCTGATTGAGGAAGTAACAGACCAAAAGATTAAGCAGAGCACAATGTGATTAAGGAAGTAATTAAGGTTTTAAAGTGATTAGCATGAGCGCATCAGCATCCACTTAATAATGAAACCATCACTAGCAAGTACAAGTCTGCCTTGCGCCCACTCTTCACATGAGCTTCCGCACAGAGAGAGAGAGAGAGATAGAGAGAAAGAGAGAGAAGTCATGTCTGCCCAAAGAAAGGATATGACTGTATCATCCCTTGAACGTTGATGGGCGTGAAACAATAATCAAAAGAAGACGCCCCAAGCCGCTTTCTACCTTGTCAACGCTTTTCTCAAGCTCATTCGCTTAACGTGGGTTGAAAAAATATGCAGGCAAATCAATCAAGACGGCTTCATTTTAGGCACAGCATCTGGCACTCCCGCACAGAAGCTAAACTTCAACAAACATCGCGGAGACATGGGGTATGTGATCAACACCATGCAGTTGATGCAGATGTAGTTCTGCATCTCGTGTAATGGTCCTATGTGTAGAAGCAGACTACTCTCAAGCTGAAGTTCATTCCCACGCATAGGCTCCTTCTCTCTCTCTCTCTCTCTCTCTCTCTCTCTCTCTCTCTCTCTCTCTCTCTCTCTCTCTCTGCGCGCGGAAGCCACTTAGCGACATTCACCTCCGGGTCCGGCACCTTAAACTACGGCAAAAACTCTTGCATGACATCGAGGTGAATGCGAGGCTGTAGTGTAAGTTCGGCTGAACATATGTCACCGGACCTATGTGATGAGTAAGCTTTCCATTTAGCGGCCAAAGATATCCACCTCAAATTTTCAGCATTCTTTAAAAGATTGTTCCATTTACTTTATCAAAAAAAATCTCTTGCTTTAGTCTCTTGTGGCTCCGGGCAGTCTAACTCCTACTCCTATGTATGTGTGTATATGTATGTATGTATCTTTGTTTGTTTGTTTTTGTAAAGGATATTTTTTATTGAGGGGTGATGAGTCACCACCCCTATGCAGCCTTGGAAGGTCCTAGAGCCTCATAGGTGATCTTTTGACATAGGTTCACTTTTTTGTGTAGAGTTCTACAAGATCACTTAATAATTTCTTTTGATCTTTGGGGAGATATAATTAGACTTATAAAGAGATATAGCATGTGTGCAATCACTATAAACGGACTTGGAGTCTAGAGGATTAGCTGTCCAAGATCAACTACTTAAATATCTATGTGTGCACAATGGTAGATGTATAGAGTTCAATTCTTGATATGTTTCTCGCAAATTATGAAGAGAAACGAGTTAAGACTTTGCACACAGATATACTAAGATAGAAATCAAATGAGTGCTAAAGTACTTGAAATGAATATAAAATGAAGGACCAACTATCTGTTCAAGTTGCACCTAATCATCTACTCTAGAGACTCTAAATGTGGTTAATTATGTTGATCTTCTTCTATCCAAACAAACAATAAGGGGGATTGCTATAGCTAGTAGCATCTTCCTTTGTACCAAAATACAAGAATGAGACTAGATACTTGTGAGGAGAGGTTATAATCATGTGCATATAACTCCATAGACACTTTAAAGCATAACTAAGTACTTCCTAGAATATAGGATTAATGACCAATTGGTTAGGTGCACTTTTTTATGAAAAAGTAAAGAAACTGGTTTGGCATATTCAGAATTGGTTGATTTTTTGTATATTTCCTTTCTCTTGATTATTCCAAGATAGTCTTCATGTAGCTTTTGAACTTCCTTAGGTTGGATTTAACTTCCAACACTCCCTTGGAGCTTAATGTCCAACACTTCCCTTAGGCTTCAACCTAGGTCGTCCATGCCAATGCACTTCTTGAACTTGGTCAGCTTTGTTCCATCAAGAGATTTGGTGAACATGCTCACATGGTACACATTTGCTAGTGTACTTCAATGTTCTTATTTTGTGCGAGATAATATGCTATGCGACTTTTTACATAGTGTTAGAACTTGTTCCACTTGCAAATTCAAATCCAAGAGAATTTTTTTGAGCCACGTAAGTGCAAAAGATACGTAGGCTAATGTATGATACGCTAATGTATGAGAGGGACACTGTAGGTTCTTTCTTGGACCAACAAGAAATAGTCTTCCACCCAACATAATTGCTATACCACTTGTATGTCATCGTTGTAGTCAATCCATTCAACATATGTATACGTTTGGACTTGCAAATCCTCTTCAAATGGGCAGAAAAGGGCTTCATTCACTATTCTTTTTAGATATTTAATGACCATTCTTGTAGCTAGCAGATATGGAACCTTGCTTGCATATATTAGAAAAGAAGTCCTACTAAATGTGCCAAATCATCTCTAATGATGGTTGCACAGTTATAGATGTAACAATTGATCTATAAAGTGCAACATCCTTAAGTTCATCACCTTCATCAACGCTTAGCTTCACATTTACCTCAAATGGATTGAGAATAAGATTGCAATCCCACATTCCAAATCTAGAAAGCAATACAATTATGTTTTCTTATCACAAGAAATATATCAACTTCTTTGTAGATTACTTAAATTCCAATTAATTAGTATTTGGGCTCTCCAAGATTTGATAAACTTTGATCCAATCATCCTTTTGTTGTCCTAAGAGCTCTCAAGAGGTGCAAACGTAGTGTGAATGTATATTCCCCTTTTTATTTACTATTTGAAAGCTACTCATAGTAACAATGTGAATCCATCTGAGAGTGGAAAATTTTAAAGAAGGTAGTGCTAGCTCTATGTATGATGAAGATGATGACTAATTCAAGATATTATCCCAAATTGAACCAAAGTTTTTGAAGAAGGATAACATGTTTCTATGCAGATAAAGTGCTCTTCAAAGTAGGATTATGGTTGAGTGTGTGAAATAATATGTGATGCATAGTGAGAAGCTATGATTATATTATAGTTTGGTCATGAATGTCATATTTTACCATTTTGCAGTTTAGAAAATAGCAAATAAACTAATTTGGATATACTATAGAGAATACAGGTCACAATCACTATCATAGGGGAAAGTTATTGACAAATAGAAATAATAATTAATTACTATAATAATTAATTTCCTATTTCTAAAATTTGTTTCAGTAGATAGAATCAAAAGGACAATAGACTTCAATATCTGGCTCACACTAGCAATTACTACAATGAGATTGGGTGTAAGAATACAAGAGATTACCAATTAAAGGTAATAATATAGAATGATGGCAATGGCCATTACATGGAGGTACGAGATGCCAACATTGTCAAGAAGGCAATATCTCGTGCATAAGTAAGATAAATTACCACTACCTTTCACTATGAGCATGAGTGGGATCTGGACAATCCTCATTCGAAACCACCACATTCAAGACATAGTGAACAGGGGGACTAGGTGATGTATCATCATACCCTAAAGGAAGGAGATTGTGGAAGAAGGCAAACTTTTTCAATAGACCAGTCCTTGCCAATAGTGGCCAATGGGGAAACCTATGGTGGATGAAGTAAAATAGGAAGAGGAGGATAAGGAAGTGAGAACTCCTCAAACAAGAAGGAATTCAAAGAGTTTTATTGGTCTATAGATGAAGATAATGTTGCGATGGAGCACGAACCATGGGTATCTCTCTTAACAAGTTTACATGAGACTAAAATTAAGACGCATATATTCACATCCAATCATTTAAAAACAATACAGCAATAGTACAAGGAAATTTTAGGTGTTTCAAGCAACCATAGCTAGAGAAGCTATTTGTTGGTTGATGGCATTTGATGCCAATCATTTTTTATACCTATGGTGAATTAAAGAGGGAATTTTTCAAGAGATTTAGGTAGTCGAGGCCACAAGCCAACTTTATGTTTCCCTAAAAATCATTTGAAGAATATGCAATAAGTTTCTAAAGAACCCTAAGGTAAATTTGAGTGGTCATTCCTCCATCGGGAGTTCTTTTGTTAGGATGTTTTATCAACAACTTGAGTCCCATATTATGAGAAAACGCCACAATTGGAAAAGTTGTGTAGCTTTTCCTCAGTGTGAAATAGAATCTTAGACTTACAAGCAGTGTTGTAGTGGGTTTCAAAGATCCTTAGCAATAACTATAATTGTGAAACCCATGGATAACTTAAGAATGGACACCATTAATATTTTAAAGAAATTTTAGTGTGCAAAGTGTAGGATTCTAAGGCACATAGTGGCAAATTTTTTTGTCAATGATTTACATTGTGTGGTTTACAATAAAGAGGATCATAATATGGAATAATGTATCGTTAATGGTCACAATCTAGCAAGGATTATCTATGTAGGCCAGATAAGAGTTGGCCCATATTTAGGTCAAATGGGGATATCATATTAGTACCTATCTCCTTAAACCAAGGTGGTGTTACAAAACAAGTATAATAATGCCTCATTAGGGTGAAAAACGACCCAAAAAGGATTGTGTAAGGATTTCAATTAGTTGTGCTTAATTTGGATTAAAGTTCTCAAATCTTTTAAGAAAATCCGTGTAAGTTCATTTAAAACGTATCTTATGCAAATTTTGAAGAGAGAGAAACCCGTGTGATAATCATGAAAAGTTTGTGTGATATCTTACGCCTCAAAGTTTGTGCTCATCGTGCGTTGATCAAAATTTGAATTTTCCTCTTGTTCATGGACCTATATAATGTGTGTTGATGACGTTTTGCGCTTTTTTACTCTACTTTTCATACCAGATCTGTTTCTCTCTTTCATGTCATTTTAGACACTTGTCGGTCACTTTTCATAGCAGATCATGGAGAACCTTAACCCAAATACTCTCGCTGAGCTTTCAAACAACCAAAATCATTGTGCTAAGTTCCATATCAACATTGCAGTTAGTCATGAGTATGCAACGACAAGAAAAGTATTCTGAAGGGCTCTTCATCCTCTTGAAGTGGATGGATTGTGAAAGGAAGGCAAAAAACATATCAACATATGGATAGATGGATCTGTTTATCCAATTGATCCACAAACTGGAAGGTATCCCCCTTTTCATAATCTTCATGATCTAATTAGATTTGTAGGAGATGGTGAGGATGGTTTACGAGGCTATTGTTCAAGGCTCTGGGAGATTTCAAGGAATTATGTACAATACATAAACTATCTACAAAACACACTACATCAGAAGGATTTACATACGAGGGAGCTAGAAAACAAATTATCCACTTTATCTTCTCAGTTAGAGTCTTTAAAAAAAATTAAAGAAACTCCTATAGGTTTGAGAATGCATTCAAAAATAGTAAAACCTTTTTTAGATTTGACTGAAAAATTTGGCTAGAAAAAGAAAAGAATGAAAATTCTAAGAGATCATGTGACAAATGTGCTAGGTTTCAATATGTTGAGCTGTTTTGAGCGCGTACATTTTTATAACGAAATTATGAGTCAAAATGATGTTTTAAGACTATTGAAACTGAATAAAAATACATGCTTGAAATGCATTGTTTTCCAGAAACTCATGACAGAAATGAATCTGTTACTAGAACCATCTCAAATTTAGAAGATTTGTGATAGTGTCGGAGTGAGTAGGAAAGGTTATAGAGCAATTTCAAAATTTTGGTGTGAATTTTTAAAATTTAACAAAGTTAAAAGTTTTGGATTTCCTAGACCCCATCATGTAGGAAAGTTTCGGCTCTGCTTGAATAAAAAGATCACATCAGTCTTTGGTGAATATAAACATATTCACGGTAACATGCCTTACGAAGTAGGAAAACAAAAGTTACATTTCACTTATAATGCATTTAACAACGTATGGATAGATATTATAAAACTTCAAACATACATGGTTTAGTTCTATAATATAAAAGAACATGAATGTTTTGGTCTGTTGAAATTTTTAATCAAACTTGACAAAGCTGAGCTTAAAAAACATCAAAGATGGAGAGAATAAGTATTGCACTGATGAACAAAGCTTTGGACTATAGCCTTGGGAAATCGGATACTCCATCTCTCAAAGTACATTCAGAAATGGAGTTATGGTGGGTTGGTTGTGCTCAAGTTCCATCTGAGAGCCATAAAACACTTAAATGGTTATTCTCACAGACAAACATTCCAAATGTTATCCAAAGGCACCATGCAGGAGAATTGTTGAATGTCAAAGACTACGGGAACTTTAAAGTTGAGTGGCATTTGAGTGGAGACCTAAAGACGCTCAAATGCAGGTATAATTGGAGGGGCAAATTCTAAGTACCCTTGCTTGTACTGCATGCAAAGTCCAGGCACAAGAGCATGGATTGGTAGAGCTGATGAAGAGGAGGCTCTTTCCAGACAAAATGTTATTCTTCATAACTACTCATCTTCTGCCATGATTTGGGATCCCATTCTTCCAATAGCATTGACAAATGTACACATATGTACACTACATGCAGAGTTAAGGATCATTGACAAGTTGGTCCATCGACACCTGGTTTTCATGCCCTTTCTGCACAAAGCCATGGGGCTGAAAAACGTACTCTTCTTCATGCAAGTCACCATTCAAAAATGCAGTTTTAATGTCCAACTAATGTACATTCCAACCATGGTGGTGATGTTCATCTAAGAAAAGATCCAAAGATTTCACAAAATACAGGTGATCTACTACAGGATGTCTGAATGGGAGGTGCAAAGCAAGGAGATTCTTCAGCAACCATGATGACAAGCAACTAAATGCCATGTGGAATTGTTGGAAAAAAATTTTGTGAGATCACGACTAATGTAAAAAGCAAACTAGAAATAGCAAAAAAGAGAATGGAGGTGTGGGTCAAACTACATAATTTTTTTAAGATCATGAGGCAGCAGGTAACATCAAATAGTTATGTGACAGATTTCAAAAAGGCGACCACAGAGCTTATAGAAACCATCATAGAGGCATGGAGTGCCAAAGACATAACATACTACTTGGTGAGTTCCAAAGATAATTTATTCAATTTATTTTTTTTAATTGAAATAAAGATCTGATGAAACTCTTCTGTTCTTCTAACATATTCTTCTTGTGCATGGTGCATTCTTTGCAGAAAAAGAAACACTTTCCATATGGAACACCCAAGGCATGGAAAAATTTCATTATTAAGCAAGGACAAGCTTCTTAAGGTGCACAAGGAAAGGAGGAGGAGTAACAAAGAGCAATGCCTTCAGAGAGCTTTTTGATTGGTTCTTTAGAAGACAGTTACAAAGGACCTTATGCCAAATATTATCAAAAGAATATGACTATCACCAGACAAAATCGAGAAATAAAGATGTCATGTATGTACATTTCATGATGTATTAAGGTTTGAAAAGAAACATGTCTATTACCATCAGATGACTTTGACCAGAGCGTAGATCATGGATCAATAAGAATTAATATTAGGACATGGATCAATTACACCAAAAAAAAAATTCAATGTCTTATATCATTGGGCAATTTGTGTATATGTACATTTGATGAGTAATAGAGTTTGAAAAAATGAAGTCATTCCTTGAGTCTCTTTAATGAGCTTGGTGTTGAAGATAAATGTACAAGCTCATTTTCATATGAGCCATGCTTGGATAAATTTACCAAATATAAAGATAAAGAAAAATTGGAGGAAAAAAGGAAAAAATAATAAAAGAAAAAGTCTAGTCAAAATTCATGATGAGTAAGAGATACAATATTTTGCCTTGTAGTTAGTAGCATGTAGTGGAGAAAGTGGTGAGTTAAGAAGAAGGCACAAACTTCTTCACATGCTGATTGGTTATAAAAGTGAAGTGGGAGCACATTCAAAACAAGGAGAGAAAGAAGCAAAAGCTCTCAGTAGTCGGATCTGCCCATTTTGTCATTTTGGCTTTCCTTAGACTCCTTCCAGCCGCACGTCAGTTTGTACATAGCTCTGTTGCAGAGCTCATATCTCAGTGCATATGTAACCATTTTGTGCGTTTAAACATTCATTGGAAAGCTTATCTTGTGTACGTTCTTCATATCAAATACCTTTTTTAAAGCTTATGTAGTTTGTGAGATATCAGTGAAAGAGTGAAGTCCAATTTTTTAGTATACCTGTGTAGATAGGTAGTCTATTTTGGTCGGTTAACTTTCCTGACCAAAACATATCCAAATTGCATGATTTTTGTCTTGTTGGAAAGCTCTTGGCATCTAAGTTCACTGTCTCAAATATCACGTTGAAATCATTTATATTTTGTGAGATATCTGTCATATAGTAAAGTCCAGTTTTATAGTGTACTTATGTGTGCAGGTGGTCTATCTTGGTGAGTTGAGTTTCCTGATCAAAACTCATCCAAATTACTTGTTTTTTATCTTGTTGGAAATCTATTTGTGTCTATTTTCTGTGTACCAAATATCTTTCTCAAAGGATATATATTCAGAGAGTTATCAGTCTGAGAGTGAAGCTCAGTTCTTTAGCATATCTGTGTGGACAGGTAGTTCATCTTTGACAGTTGTGTTTCCTAATCAAAACTTGTCCAAATTAAGTCATTTATAGCTTGTTAGAAATCTCTCTTTGTCTACTTCGATTGACTAAGTTCTCAAGTCCATTTGAGTTTTGTATTGAGAGCAGCAAGCTATCTAAGGTGCAGATGTTTGTCCAAGTGCTGGACATATAAGGGCTCACTACACACTTCCGTTGCGCATAGGAGAACTCATTCTCCACAGTTGGTATCAGAGCCAACTTGGTGCTGAAGCTTCATCATCAGAGCTGGAGTTGAAGCAAAACAAAAGAGGACTATAACTATTCGAGGTAACTCTCAAAGTCTTTGATACTCTTCAATGGCTGACTTGGGTCAACAAGTAGAGAAGTTGGACAAGGATAACTATCCTGTGTGGAAGTTTAGAATGACCAACTATCTAATGGGCAAAGGCTTATGGGGTATTGTGAGCGGCGATGATGCTCAACCTCAAATCAATCAAGCTATGGCCACCGAAGTCCAAAGGAGGCAAGCAAAAGAATGGGAAGAGAGGAATAGGAGAGTCATGTTCCTCATTTCGCAAGTCATTACTAATGCCATGGTAAGTCATATTCAACATCTAGAGAAAGCTAAGGATGCTTGGGAAGCTCTTGAAAGGATGTATTCAACAAATACCAAAGCTAGGAAACTTCAACTCAAGAATGAGTTGAACACAATCAAGAAAAGTTCGAGTCAATCCATAGCTGAATATACATTGAAGATTAAGGAGCTAAGCGATGCTTTAGCTTCTATTGGCACAACGGTTGAAGACAAAGATCTTGTGTGTTATACTCTCAATGGCTTGAGAGAAGATGAAAGATGGAAGCCTTTTATAACTTCCATTAACTTGAAAGATGTATATCCAGGTTTTGAACAACTAATCCCTCATCTTGTCAACAAACTTCTTCACATGCTGATTGGTTATAAAAGTGAAGTGGGAGCACATTCAAAACAAGGAGAGAAAGAGGCAAGAGCTCCCAGTAGTCGGATCTGGCCATTTTGTCATTTTGGCTTTCCTTAGACTCCTTCTAGTCGCACGTCAGTTTGTACATAGCTCTGTTGCAGAACTCATATCTCAGTGCATATGTAACCATTTTGTGCGTTTAAACATTCATTGGAAAGCTTATCTCATTACTTTCTGCTATCAAATATCTCTTTTAAAGCTTATGTAGTTTGTGAGATATCAGTGAAAGAGTGAAGTCTAGTTTTTCAATATATCTGTGTAGATAGGTAGTCTATTTTGGTCGGTTAAATTTCCTGACCAAAACATATCCAAATTGCATGATTTTTGTCTTGTTGGAAAGCTCTTGGCATCTACTTTTGTCTCAAATATCTCATTGAGATCATTTATATTCTGTGAGATATCTGTCATATAGTAAAGTCCAGTTTTATAGTGTACTTATGTGTGCAGGTGGTCTATCTTGATGAGTTGAGTTTTCTAATCAAAAATCATCCAAATTACTTGTTTTTTATCTTGTTGGAAAGCTATTTGTGTCTACTTTCTTTGTACCAAATATCTTCCTCAAAGGATATATATTCAGAGAGTTATCAGTCCGAGAGTGAAGCTCAGTTCTTTAGCATATCTGTGTGGACAGGTACTTCATCTTTGATAGTTTTGTTTCCTAATCAAAACTTGTCCAAATTAAGTCATTTATAGCTTGTTAGAAAGCTCTCTTTGTCTAATTTGATTGACTAAAGTCTCAAGTCCATTTGAGTTTTGTATTGAGAGCAGCAAACTATCTAAGGTGCAGATGTTTGTCCAAGTGCTGGACATACAAGGGCTCACTACACACTTCCGTTGCGCATAGGAGAACTCATTCTCCACACTTGGCTCTAGAAAATCGCCTCTGTATTTGAGGAAATCTTTTCTCGTATATCTAGCAATGCTTTTTACATCTCACACCCCTACAGCCATTGCATAGCTTGAAGAACAAAGAAAGTACCCTACCCTTGAAGGATTGAGTCTTGGGGCATATCCAAAAATTCTAAATGCAGCTGCTCTTTCAAGTAGCAAAACTCTGAAAGCATTAAAGGGTATTGGAGTAAAACCCATGTATTTTGATAGAGTCCTCAAGGAGAACAATGCAAAGTCTGGCTCCTCACTATAGTGCTTGTGAATAATACAAAAAGAGTCTGGGTTCAATTTTGGAAGATAGTGGATAATTGAATGAATATCCACCTTAGCTTTTCCTTTCTCTTCTATGGTTTTTCTTGTTCCCTTCCCCCTGCCAAGGTAGTTGTCTTCATCCAATATGGTTAACTGTGGTAAAAATAGAAAAACAAGTTTAGATGAAGTGCAAGCGCTGTTAAGAGTCGTGAAAAGTAATTGAAACAAAATAGGAAAAAAGCAAGAGACCCGACCAATGCAAGCGTCTGGATGGTCCTAATCGCCTGCATCGGTCATTATCAATATCTCTTTGTATATATTATCTAGAAACATGTAATTTTTGCTGAAGAAGGTGAATTTTTACATAGCTAGATGTCTGTTATGAATGCTACATGCAATTCCTAGACACGACAGATACAAGCGATTAGGGTCTTCAGAGAAATCCGGATGGTCCTTATCGCTTGCATTGGTCGTTATCAATATTTCTTTGTAAATTATCTAGAAACATGTAATTTTTGTTGAACAAGGTGAATTCTTACGTAGCCAGATGTTTGTCATGAATGCTGCATGCAATTCCTAGACATGATCGATACAAGCGATTAGGCCCATTGGGAAATATCCGATGGCCCTAATCACTTGCATCGGCCAAGATCTGTAGGAACATAAATTGTATGCATACATATTGCACCATCCAAGTCGACCAATGCAAGTGATAAGACCCAACGGGTTCTGTAGGAAGACATGACCGATGCAAGCAATAAGGCCTAACAGGAAATATCTGTTGGGCCTTATCGCTTGCATCGGTCGTGTTGGATTTCTCACTCAATAAATGGAGATCTTGGACACGATCGATGCAAGCAATAAGGCCCAACGGGAAATATCCGATCAGCCTTGTTGCTTGCATCGGTCGTGTTGATTTTCTCACTCTATAAATGGAGATCTTGGACACAACTGATACAAGCGATTAGGTCCAACCAAAAATATTGGATGGGCCTTATCGTTTGCATCAGTCACATCTTATTTCCCTCACCCTAAATTCATGAGAATAGATTAAACTACATACCTTGACCTCATCTTCCTCCTCAATGAGCTCTTTTGAGTCAATACATATTGTTCGTTTGTCCTCAGCAACATCCACGAAAGAATAGCCGCGTCCAAACGAGTATATTCCAAGTTGCTTCTGATGCTCTTCAAACTCTTCATCAGCAAGTGTTGGCTTCTCTAAGATAGCTTTTTCAAAGCAACTTGAAAGAGCTTGTGATGAATCTTTGAATTCTTCATTTGACAAATCCAAATCAAGTCGCAAAAATTCTTCTTTTCTTTCTCCTTTCTCATTGATGAATCTCCTTGCAACTTCTTCTGACTCAGCTATAGCTGCAAGGCATTAGTCCTCCCTAAGGTTGAAAAGGTCCTGAATGTAAAATAGAGGGATAAACTCCTTTCCAGAGATAAAGTAAAATGGTAGATTTGGGAGAAGTAGGAACTTCTCAGACACTTGAACTTCTTCAGTTGGCTCCCTTATTGCAATCTCTGCTTTAAAAGTAGCCACATCAAAATCTTTGACCTGCTCTTCTTTTGCTTGGAGATTGATCTCCTCAACAATCTCCATGACACCTTCATACTTTTTGAGCTTCCCTCAAGAGTCAGCTCTAAGAAAGGCTCCTCTACAACATGAACACTTTCCTCCTTTTTAATTGAGATGTGATCAAGCCATATCAAGAAAGCAATGTTTAAGGGGAGCAAGCAGCAATCCTTTTCATGATCTGGGCATAAATCTAGCTTCCCTAGCAAAGGGGATATCCTTTTGCATTTTCTTGTGATTTTTGCCCTTTCTATCGGATCCTTCCCAAAGATGTGAGGATGGACATAGGTTTTCTCCCCAAGAAATTCTCCCACTCATCCCTAAGAAAACTTTTTGATTTCTCTAGGAGTTTTTCAAAATCTCAAGCTAGTCAATGTGGGTCAAACCGGTATAAACGCTTGTATCGATCGTATCGGGGATGAAAGACATGTGCACGATAATGGAGAGACAAATTCTATGAAGGTTGAAAATGTGAAATGGTAAAGGGAGTTGCTATTTATAGGCAAGGAGGGAGGGAGTAACGATCAAATGATGTGGACCAATCACTGAGTGCCACGTGGCAAACGTACCTTGAGAATCGCAATAGATAGATGATGTGGCCCACTCAAATCATGCCACATGGCAAAGAACATTGGAATTTCCAAAGGCTAGATGATGTGGACCAATCACCATGTGACATGTGGCACCAATGGTCAGCTCAGTTTTGAGACCTATTTAAGCTTCCCTATTCAATTCTCTCATTTTTTTTCTCAACACTTTCGAAGCATCGAGTTGCCATCGCCTCCAAGCTTTTTTAGCCGCTTCTTAAAAATTTCTATAGAGAACGCTCTCTGTGTGAGGTAATATGGACACGAGTGATCCAAGCGATTAGGGACATCCGGGTCTTTTCCGATGACCCTTATCGCTTAGATGGGTCGTGATTCTAAATAGCTTTAAAATGATGTTTCCTTTGATTGTTAGCTATAGTGGCAATAGAATTGATTGATATTTCATGATGATTTAAAGGACGACCTATCCAAGCGATAGGGTACATCCGGGATTTGTGGATAACCCTAATTGCTTGGATCGGTTGTGTTTCTTCAATGGCATCGAGTCCTTGATCATAGCTTGCAAATGATATTTTTCTAAGTGAAGCATGAATTGTTATGCATTATAAGCTATATTCGAAGTAGTATTGATTGATATTTCATGATGACTAGAAGCATGACCGATGCAAGTGATTAGGAACATCCGGGGAAGTCCGGATGACCCTAATCGCTTGGATCGGTCGTGCTTCTTAAATGGCATCCTTGATCATAGCTTTGAAGTAACCTTTATTTGGTAAAGCATTAGCTGTAATGCATTCCAATGGAAATGGATTTCACTGATATTTCATGATGACTAGAAGCACGACCGATGCAAGTGATTTGGGACATCTGGGCATTTCCGTATGACTCTTATCGCATGGATCGGTCATGTCTCTGACATTGGATAGAGTCCTTGATCAAAGCTTTTGAGAGTAAGTTTCCTTGCCTTTCAAACTTCCGTGCCTTAAGACTCTCTCTTTGTGCAAGTTATGGCTAGGACAAAAAGGATAGCAAGGAAGTTGTACCTTGAGGGTCAGGAACAAAATACCCAGGAGCAAAATGACAAAGGACCGGATCCCCAGAAGAGTCAAGGCAATGCATCAGAGAAGTCTTCAAAGAAGAGGGTCAACTACCATGTAAAGTCCTTGAGGGAAATAAGAAGAGCTCAAAAGTTTGTGGGACTGCTGATCCTTAGACTTCCATTTATGAGAATTATCAGGCAAATCACAGCCAATCTCTGTTCTTTGATGAAGACCACATCCTTTTTCAATGTGAAGTGGCAAACTCAAGCACTGCTATGCCTGCAAGAAGCTGCAGAGGACTTTGCTATTGACTTTATGAATGCTGCCTATTTATGTGTTGCTCATTCTCACAGGGTAAGGGTAACACTGATGGCAAAGATATAAATTTGACAAATCTCTTGTTCCAATTGATCACCATGATAAGAATAAGATATAACTTTGACAAATCTCTTGTTCCAATTGATCACCATGATAAAAATTCTTTGATATTCTGAATATACCTCCAGCCCGAGCACCCAAGTCAACAGTTGTAACCCTCAGGTCACCCATGATCATGAAATAAGAAATGCAGCAAATAGTGAGGAAGAGAGGAAAAAGCAGGGACTATTAATAGAGGAAAGTGTCATCTTAAACCAGATTTAGAAGTTACAAAGGGCAAATACAGAGCTCCTTAAGAACGGAGATGGGCAGATAATAGTTAATGTTGCAATGGCATGGCAAGATGAATGTTTCCTTGACATAAGACCAGAAGACAACAAAATGTTGAGGGAGTTGAAATATCAGATAGTGTGGTCAACATTTCACTCAGGTATTATACAAGCCATAAAGTGCTCTTGTATTGCTTAATATTTTAGTTCCTTAACTGAATTTTTATTTCTTTATTTGTAGGGTTCTTCTACAGTTCAAAGAAAAGTATTTATCATAGATCCTCTTGGGACACAGTGTTTTTTTGTATAAATATGTTAAGATTGAAATCTATTGTAAAACCAACATAGGTTCGAAGATTTATTTATGTACAAATTGTATGTACTTATGCCAATCTTCATCTAGAAGATGGTCATTGTAACCATATTTATATGCCTTGAGTTGTATTGAACCTCTTGAGAGTTAAAGAAATGTTCATTGCATCACCCAACCAAAATTTGGTTGTGTCACAAAAATGACTGCATTGTGGGTTTGTAACTTCATTCTTGTTGAAAAGTTAATTTTGGAGAAGATAGAGAAGAATGTAAAGAAGAAAGAGGACACGACCGATACAAGCAATACGGGGAATCAGAGAATTTTGGATTGCTAGTATCGCTTGCATCGGTCATATTTAAACATAGCATCCCCTTTAAGCAACCTTGCATGAGATGACTTGAGTTGCAACTTGTTTTTATAGTCATTAATCAAACAAGAAAAGTTAAATTTGGAGAAGATAGAGAAGAACATACACAAGAAAGAGGACACGTCTGATACAAGCGATACACGAAATCGGAGAATTTTGGATTGCCCATATCGATTGCATCCATCGTATTTGAAGATAGCATCCCCTTTAAGCAACCTTGCATGAGATGAGTTGAGTTGCAAGTTGTTTTTATAGTCATTAGCAAGTCACGTTTTGAAGTCTCTTCCAGTGGTCTGCTAAGACGATCAATCCAAGCGATTAAGGTGATCCAACAAGTTCGGATTGCGCTAATTGCTTGAATCGATCGTCTTCTCTAATCTCGTCTCCACTATTTTATGACTTAAGTTCATGCTCTACATATTTTGAAATAGCATACCTTCGATTGGAATTTGCACCAGGTTCTCCACCCTCTTTAATATAACTTGTTATGTGCACCATGATATTTTCTCTTGCATACGTTGAGGGCAGAAAAGATGTATAGACTCAAATAATTTAATTGAAACTAGATATTGAATTCTACATCTCTTGTTCATCAGGAATTAACTTATCCAAGTTCCTGTATAATTATTGCTTAGTTGAGATTAAACAAAAAAATGCCAATATTGAAGGGGAATAATTGAAGTCATCAATTCACTCCTGCAAATAAAAATGAATGGAAGTATGAAATAAGGGTCCTAAAAATTATGTAAGAATGTCTTGGTTTATATTCTTATCATTGTACAATAAGAACCTCATCAAAATCTTGAAATCAAACAAAAAAATGCCAATTTGAATATAGACATTTAAAATACATAATCTAACACATTCTTTGTCACCATCCTCCAAAGAAAAATCAATGGAAGAGGGAGATAAATGATGTAAGAATGTCAAGGTTTAATTTGTTACAATCTTAAGGGTTGGAACTTAATCACCCTTGGTGGCAGGCAGGTTATGCAAGATAATGTTTTCTCTGACCTAATGTTAACTATTGCATCATCAATTGAGAATCTAAATTGTGTTGATACCTCATCAAGGTATTCTAGGAGCTCCCTTACATTTCTGAGTTTCCAATTTGCAGTGACAATTATTTTCCTTGATTGAAAATCTGGATGAATCAATACTTCTAACTCAAATTCTGGATAGCTCTCCTCTGAGTCCAAGGCTATCCAAAGTCCAAGCTTTTTTTTCCACCTTCTATAGTCATATCCTAAAACCAAAGATTGTCGACATATCTGATATGAGATTGAAAGAGAATTTGGACTAACTTTACATAAAATAATGTCACCTAGCTTTTGAACTTCTTTGCTATCCCATTCCCTACCTAAAACATCATCAATCTCTGAGACTCTCCTATTCAACCACATTGTTTTTTTTTTCTATAATAACATGTTTTTAAAGCATGCTACAAAGACATGAATAGGCAAAAACCATTGAATCTTTATCCTTCTTGAAATTCGGCCTGCTGACATTGCCTTTTGGATGTCAAATTTCATTTTGCATAGAAAAGTTGAAACTGTTGAATGATCAGGAGCATCCCAATCTAATGAAGAGATGCAAGGAGCAGGCACATGTACAAGATTTCCATAAGAACTCCTCCCTGATGGCACTTGATAATCTGCATAATGGACAAATAACTCTATGCTATTGAAAAATTGAGCAGATTTGTCTGCATACATAAGTTCTGCATATTCCTTATGAAGAACTCTAAATGTTCCTGTTAAACATTCAACAGGTTGTCATTCCACAATATTGGAAGGAAAGATATCTACAATACAAAAACATATGTGTATTTATTAAAAAACAACTAGAATGATAGAAGAGCATTGTAAAACTTCACTTACAGTACGAAGGGAATTGCAGATGATTTTCTAGAACAAGATCCTTAGCGGTGTACACATGTTGTACTCGTGCAAACCAACCGCATCTCTTCAATTTGAAACTGAGAACACATCCCTTCCAGCAGTTTCTTGTGTTGTCTCTTTTGGCACGCTTGATTTTATGGGCACCTCTACAGCTAGGAAGCCTAGTTACCCATTCATTTACTTTCACAGAAAGAGGTTTCCACAAAGAATCCTCTCTTCTGTTGTAAACCTCACATGAGGTTACACGATTGGAAGGATGACGAGAAGAAGAAGCCATTTGAACTTAAGAAGAAGAAGAATGCTCAAAATGAGAAACCGACATTCACAAATTTTGGCAGTATTTATAAAGAAAAAGGCTTTGTACACATGGAAACTTTTGATTTGATGTAAAATCTCTCGCTGAATGATCATGAAATTTTGTGAACCCAAAAATATTTGGTATCTTTAAAAATCAATTCCTTCTTGGAAATTTAAGAATATGGTTTGTGTAGTGTGCAAAAATATCTTTTTTTGCATCAAACCGAAAAATTGTACACTGAATACGAGAATCTTCATCACTTTAGCGGCACTTTTAGAGAATATTGTATTAAAAAAAGCATTTCTTCATACAGTTAAAAGAGACAACAATGTTATATTCTTGTACACGTGGAAAGACTCTATTTGTCAATTTTCTTAATCTGTCATTAGCAAATAGCCCCTTTTCGGCCGTTTTCTACCCTAATGTAGATGTCCAATTTATAGAATTATAACTGACATATTATAATCCACAAGAGTAGAAAATTCATGCAAATTCCAGCTGTAATAATGCAATGGGGATATCAAATTAGTACCTATCTCCTCAAACCAAGTTGGTGTTACAAAACAAGTATAATAATGCCTAGATGTCAAATTTAGAGAATTATAATTGACATATTATAATCCATAAGAATAGAAGAGTCATGCAATGGTGATGATAGCATTCAATCAGAATCAAGGAAAAAAATTATATTCACAAGTTCAAGTTTTGACAAGAATTTGGGCACATTTACTGACAATGATTGGAAGATCAGGAGTAGGATTGTAAGAAGCAATTCATGTGTATGGAGCCACTAGTAGTACTCACAAGGTTGGGATTCCAACTCTAGAGCACGATTCTTTCTTAAGATCCTCCTTATAGGAGCGAACTACATTATTTCAACAAGCTAAAAAGGGAGCAATAAATGCTCCATCATATTCTTTTTTACTATACTCTAGTACATACAATATATATTAGAAACCCAAGCTAGGTTGGGTAGAATATAACAAAGACTTAGAAGTGTACTTTGCTTGAGGTAGCTTAGCAAATGGTAGCAAGTGATGTTTTAACGATTCTTGTACTAGAGCATATATTCAATAATATTGACTATTGGACACTTTTTCATTGAGCACCCATTCAGGTTGCTCTTTGAGATCTCTTGGCGTTGGTACCAATATTTAGACAAAAGTTAATCTAGTGTTTATAGAACATGCAAACTACAAGTGAGGGCAAACAGTGGCATCGGTCTAGTAATTCGAATCGAATGAATCCTCATTTATGGATTATGCAATGAGTCATGGTTAGCATAAATAAAGAAAATCCCAAATGTGTTGATCGATGGGGGGTCTAGTGTCAAATTTGAATCTTGCCAAATCTATCACAAGATGGGATGGATGAGAATGAGTCCAACCCCATTTTTCGTATGAATGGCCAACCAATCTTGGATGCAACTAGTTGGACTAATTAAATAAATCCCCATCCAAGTCTAGGGTGTTTCACTCAAGGCAAATTTTGTAATAATAGAACTTTTGGGTATAGGAGATGAACATAATTTACTATTCAAAAGACATTGGATCATGCATTACAAAGTCACTTAAAGGCAAGAGCTCATAAAATCTAGTCAATCATAGGGGACAGTAAAATTTTATGATAAACGTAGATCATATTCATTCATAACCTTCAAGCTAGATTTTGAAGACTGTAGAAGTGGCACATATCATCGATGGGCTCAGCAGCGATGAGCAATCTAAGTTCTCGGAAGCTAATAAGAACTTATGATCGATCAAATTAGTGGATGTGAATGAAATTGTGGCCCAATATTTATGGCCAAGTCTAGTGGCATCATCACTAAGAATATTTACCGATTCAAAGGGCGAGTTGGAGGAGGATATTATGGTGGATTCAAAAAATGAGACTTTTAGTCTAACATCCATGCAATCCAAGACCAGATAGAAACATAAAATTTGTGGACCATTGAAAAACCACAATTGGCAATAAATTGATCATCTTTTTCCTAGAACATTACAATTAGGTATGTTGACCTTTCTAAGGGGATTTATGGATTTATTCATGTAGGAATATAAAGATATGCATGGCGTGGACCTTAGACTCTATCATGATTAGATTCAATTAAAACCATGTACCTCACCAATAGTTCAAGATAGGTATCACATCAATCATAACTATGAAAAAAAGCTTAAGGAAGAGATTGGCATACTCTTGAAGTTTGGGTTCCTTTTTCCAATAAGTGTCCAGAATGAGTCTCACCCATTGTAATAGTCTGTATAAAGAATAAACAATTAAGGATATGTATGGACTATCAAAATTTTGAACGTAGCCACCATCTCGGATTATTCCTTCCCGTTACCTTTTTTTGACATTATGCTAGAAAAAGTGGCAAGAAAGGAAATGTATTCATTCCTTCATGGCTTCAGTGATATAATCAAGTGCCGATGGTGAAACAATATGTTATTTGGCACCATTACTGAGGATGAAAACCTAGATTCTAAATGTAAAACATATAAAAATATCTTGTTAACAACACATTAATCATTTGTAATATGAGTTGTTGATAATGTAAATTTTTGAAAACTCTTTTAATTCTTTTGAATTTTGAGAGGAGAATGGGAGAGGGTTTAATGAATTTTAAGTCATTTCACATAATGAAAAGAGACAATTGGGTGCTTAGAAACATTTAATTCATCTTTTTTATGTCGTTTGTTGTAGAAAAGTTTTCTTTAGTAATACCACTTGCATTCATAAAGAGAAACCCCCCATACTTGAAGACACTTTCGTAATTTTGTTTTATAAAAATTTTATTTGTTATAATTGAAGATAAACAGCCCAAATAAATCAAGTAATGAAGTAAAATGGGATAAAATGAAACCTAATGAATAAATGATGAAATGGATGATTTCAAAAAGTTGAATCATAGTTTGAATTAAGGATACTTTTAGTCAAAAATTTTGATAAACAGCATGGCTGACCAAAAGACCTTGAAGAGCATAGAAAAAAAAATTGTTTACAATAAGATTAATTACAGTATTTAGAGTCAACCTCAATCTTCATATTTCAATAAAAAGATTTGATGAAAACATATTTTTTTATGATTTTTAAGCATTAAGCTCCAATAGGGATAATTATAGCTTCTAAAGTCACAAGAACTTTATTAAGCTAGTTTACCTTGCAAGATGCAAAAAATCAAAACCTTTCACTTGGAAGTCTTTGTCGCAAAGTATCTCACTAAGTGACCTAGATGCTCACTATCAAAAGCAAGTGGTCTCAATTGCAAAAATCAAATGCTCACACAAGTTAAATTGGAGATTTAGTACAAAAGTGTGCCTCACAAAGACCCTTAAAGAAAAACGAGAACAACGTACTTGTTAAGTAAGCATAGATAAGAGGAAATATCTAGATGTTTCCTTTAATTCAATCTAGATGTCAAGATAAATGATATGGATGTGTTACAATTAGATACATATGAGAGTCACAAACATGAAAGAAAATACACATATAGACTCAAAACATGCTCAAGGTGTAGACAAAAAATCATATGCTTCAACTATGGTAATAGATACAAGATGACGATATGCATATGACTATCATGTCAACGTGATAACATAAATACTCACAACCCATCATACCAAAGAGAGCAAGTGTGAGGGAAATGGATATGAAGAGGCTTAGGTAAGATCTCCAAGGTAACCTCTCAATGAGAGTATAGAAACCTTCAAGTGTGTGAGCATACACTCCTCCAATAAGTCCTTCAAATCCAAAAACAAACCTCTAATAATTCTCTTTTGATGCTCTAAATACTAGATCATATGTATGAGAAACAACCACCTCCAACAAGTAAATAAGAGCAGCTACAAAACAACTGGAATAGTTACCCAACATCAGCAAACAGTGATTACTTCATAGAAGCAGCTCACATAAGACTAATGTATAGGAAGTGATTACTTCATAGCTCCCAAGCAAGTCTTTTCATAGGCTTTGAGATGCTTATGAAATTCTGCTCTAGAAGAAGCTTCTTTGCAAAAATCTAATGAAAAATCATATTCAACCTTTTTGTCTGTTTGCCTCTATTAATTTATGTCATGTGTTATGTAAAAAACACCAAATTAGGATTTGATTTTTTTAGGGTTCATATCTTGTCAAGTGGGCAAGTATTATATATGGTTGCAAAGCTCTCTTTGAGTACTTCAAGAGTATGTGGTTATTTCAAGTACCACAATTTAACCAATTTTCACCATTTTTGACAAATGGTTTGATCAATGTTGACTTGTTGTCCCTATCGTAGCCAAAATCAATTGTCCATGAATATATACAATGATTGATGATCAAATGTCCTAAAATTATACAAATTAAAATTTTTCTTAATGTAACCCTAGAATATTAACAATTCCCTCCCTAAATAATTTAGATTTCTTCCATGTCTTCTTCTCCTTACAAAATTTTGATGTGGAATAAACCCATCCACTGGTAGATAATTCAAAGTGTGTTGAAATATGGGTCTTCTTCTATATACCAAAGTCCAAAGATGAAGCCAAAATATAAAACATAAGTTCCATAGATCCTGGGACTATTGTATATGAATCTATCTTCTCAATATGACGTAGTTAAATACAATTTTAATGAAAATATAGATAACAAATTCCTAGAAACATCAGGCACATACAAGACTCGAACAAGATAGAATTGGCTTCCACTCTTAGTATTAAGAACAATAGTTCCTATGCATTTTTCTAAAAGAGTCTCTTTATTAGCACAATAAACCAACACATTTGGTTTAGAAGGTGATATATTGGGAAAAAATTAAGATAAGGAATCATGTGCTTAGATGCACTACTATCAAATAACTAATCAATCGAGTTGTCATGGTCTTCAAAAACTATGAAAAAGACAAAGTATTTAAAATCTTCTTTAACACAGTATATGATATTTGATATCTCAATATATTTGTTAGACTCGAGAAATGACAGGTAGGAGATGGTTGAACCACACTGTAAGAGGGAGGATTAGGAAGTAATCCTCAACCACGGGATTTGAGGCAAGTGGTTAGCCCATCATAATCCTAGCTAGTAGGTCATGAGTTCGATTCCCACAATTGGTATTAGGGCCTATGAAGTAGGCTTGGGCAAAGTGGATGGAAGGCACACACGTTGCTTTCAAAGACGAGCCCATAAAAAATTAGAGTTTATCTCCCAATCTATAGGTCGGAATTAGACGTATAAGATACCATTAGAAAGCTCTCGAAATGAAAGTTCCAATGAAAGCACATTACATTGAGGATCCAAGATATCTTGCATGGGTAAGAACTAGGTTCAAAAGACCAAGGTTGAAAGAAAGGCAAGTCCGTAGGCTAGTGTATGAGAAGCGGAAAGGCAAGGTTCAAGATACCAAGGTTGAGAGCAAGGCAAGTCCGTAGGCTAGTGTACGAGAAGAAGAAAGGAAAGGTTCAAGATACCAAGGTTGAGAGCAAGGCAAGTCTGTAGGCAAGTGGCCAAGAAGCGAAAAGGCAAGGCTCAAGACACCAAGGTTGATAGAAAGGCAAGCCCCTAGGCAAGTGGCTGAGAAGCAGAAAGGAAACGTTCAAGAGACCAAGGTTGAGAACAAGAAGGTTCAAGCGCCTCTCCAAGGGTGAGGACATCAATTCAAGGGGAGATCAAGGATTGATCATTGAGGAAAATGATCTCTAGAAGGCAAAGGTACTAAATCCCAAGTACCATTTATGTGAATAGAATCCAATTCACTCCTCATGGCACGCTCCCACTTGGCATGATCTTCTGCTCGAATAGCCTCTTTGTAGCAAGACGGCTCACCAGCATCTGTTAACATAACAAAATCCAAACATGGAACATATCTATCAGGTGGATGGGAGACATGTGCAGAGAATCTCAATTATTGTTGGGCAGGAACATTTCCAAAGTGATCTGATTGAACATTTTCATGAACATCCCTATGTGTGGCATTTTTATGCATGCAAAATAGAGGACCAGTATCCTCAAACACCACTCTTCTCACTTCAACTTCCTTAATGGGTTGTTCATGCATCTTTGACTCATTGAAAATGACATCACTACTTCTGATCAGTGACCATGTTTCAAGATCCCATAAGTGATATCCAAATTGTCCTTCTCGGCCATATCCAAGAAAAATGCATTTCTTTGACTTATGGTCCAGCTTTTATCTAAGATTCTTGGGTATATGAATATATGCTTCACACCCAAAAACTCCAAGCTTATCATAATATGGTGGCTTCCTTGTCCATAACTCTTGTGCCACTTTCAAACCTTTGGCAGTACTAGGTGAAAGGTTCATCACGTGAACTACAGTCAACACTGCTTCTACCCAAAAGCCTTGTGAAAGTTTTGCATGATGCAGCATAGAAACTACTCTATCCTGACTAGTTCTATTCATCCTTTCAGCCACACCATTCTCTATTTGGTATAAGGAGTTTTAAACTCTCTACAAATTCCTCTAGACTAACAAAGAAAGCTGAATTCATGTGAGGTATATTCACCGCCATTATCTAAACATAAAGCCTTAATCTTAGTTTCTTTTTTATTCTCAACTGAAGCAAGCCGGTTTTTGAAAGAAGGGAATACCTCATCCTTTGATTTGATAGGATATACCTAGACTTTTCTACTAGCATCATCTATGAAAGTGACAAAGTAAAGAGAACCACCTAATGACCTCGTGGGCATATGACCACACAAATCTGTATAAACGAGATCTAAAGGCTGAGTTGAAGAGTCAATGTGCATCTTATGTACATTCCTAGTTTTCTTTCCATATTGACAATGCTCACAAAATGAAAAATCAAAGAAAGATAACACAGGTAAGTAGCCAAAATGAGAAAGATTTTCCATTCCACTACAAGACATGTGGCCCAAACTACCATGTCAATTACAAGCCATAGGCTATTCAGTAACAACTAACAAGTGGTCTTTTTGTGATACAAATAAAGGATAAAGTGAGCCAACTTTGCTTCCTTTTGCAATAACCATGTTGCCCTTTGATATGCAAACAGACTAAGCATAGAAAACCTCCTTGTAACCGAGGTCATCAAGTTGACCAATTGACATCAAACTACATGATAAATGAGGTACATGGCATCGCATACATTATTCATAGTAAATTTTGAACCATCAATGAACTGCACAACCACGTCTCCAATCCCAACAATGTCACACTGGTAAGAGTCATCGAGTCTCACATTACCAAGAGACTTTGCTGCATAAGTGGACAACCATTCTCTATGTGGTGTCACATGGAAAGAAGCACCAAAATCTAACAGCCATGTGTGGGAAAGAGAATCAGCCATAAGAGCCTCAATAGGCACAGTATTGTCAAGTGTCAACACATCAACATCATCAGAAATAGCATTGATTTCTTCAATCTTCACAGTGGAAGTAGATGCAGGTAGCCGTTTAACGTGCCCACCAACATTCGTCCTTTATGTTTAGCATTCTTTAATGCATAGTAGCCTTTCTTATGTGTCATTTCTTATGAAAATAATGCCATTTGATATCTCTCTTCCTTGATTTACTTCTACTCTTATTCCATTGACCATTCTTTTACTTGTTCTTGCTCTTGCCATGTTGCTGATTCTTTCCTTGGTAAGAATCACGAACATTATATGCATCTCTACCTTGAGTGCCAACCATAGATTTTCTATGAATCTCCTCACTCAAGAGTGCTCCACATATGTCATCATAGACCAATTTACCACCAAGTGCACTATTGTTAATAGTTGTGCAAAATGTATCCCATGATGATGGCAAGGTGCATAACAACAAGATTGCTTTCATTTCATTATCCATCTCCATTTTCTGAGCCCTAGGAGAATATAGCATCAAACTCATTTAGATGAGCAACAACACTATCTGTGTCCTTCATGTGAAAGTCATATAACTTTCTCATCAGATACACTTTATTTGATGTTGTTTCTTTTTCAGATGTATTGCATAACTTCTTCCAAAGCTCCTCTCCACTTTCACAGTCCAATACTATAAACTAAACATTATCTGCCAGGTGCAATCAAATGGTAGACCTAGCCATTTCATCCAACTCATTTCAACCATCATCATCCATATCAATAGGCTTCTTTGAGATTCCGTTTGCTAGCTTCCACATTCTCCTATGAATCAGCATATCTTTAATCCGATTCTTCCATAGAGCAAAGTTTGTGCCATCAAATTTCTAGATCTCAAAATGATCTTTGCCTTGCAAGTTATAGCTCCTCTTCGGAACACTGGCCATTAGATCCAAATCCACCAGATGTGTCTGAGACTTGTGATGCCATGATGATAGAGAACTCACTAGAATGAAAATGGAGTTAAAATAGTCTAAGCACCACTAAGGCTCAAAAAAGGATGACCAAGTGTCGAATTTTGGGAAAAAATCTTCAATCTCCCTAAGAAAATGGATTAATGAACAGTAATGACTAACCAAAAGGATTATGTGAGAGTGAATGTCGTCACATCAATAAGTGTATCAAGGAGTAAATCGACCACTGTATAGTTGAAAAAACTAAAAAATCTGAAGAAAAAATTGTCAATGTCTCCTTTGCAAAATGAGCATATGAACAATGTCAAAGTCTCATGAAATTGCAAGTACAAACATGAAACCTGCATAGTGAATCACTGACTCCATTGCATATAATCAGTTACCCGAAAGAGGCCAATTAGGCTTATTGAACACCTATAACAACTAGCATACATCTCTTATGGCAAGGTTGGGTAAGTCTTCCACCTGCATCACCAAGCAGACCCCAACATCTGAGTTTCTCCAAATTAAGAAAACCTCAACACGATCCTCTTTATCAAACATAAAAGGCTTTATGCAAAAAAACATAACCACTATATTAATGACCACATGGACGTACATAAGTGGTATCCATAGAAGTGTACATAGTGTGTATGTACTCACTATATGCAATAAAATGGCACTGAACAAACACTAGCCAACAACACTTGTAAGTGCCTGTCAACTCTGTTCTCTAGGCTCAAAAAACCTACATAAACTTGCGGTGGCTACTCCCACCAAAACTGAAAACCTTTCAAGAAACCTATAGATTTACTAGTGTGGCTGACAACCTAGCCCCAAATCTGAATATTTGTTTTCGTGGAAGTACAAAGAACACTCTTCTTAATGTTCTTGAGCCTATGTAAAGAGAACCATGCATGAAATACTCCAAAATGGCTCCAAAAATCACCCCAAAAATGCTTCAAAATAGGCTTTGAAAACAAAGAATGAAGCTTTGAGGGACCAAAACATGTTCAAGATAATGTGAACCTTAGTCTTTCCCCTTCCTCAAGCACCACAAGGGTGTAGCTTAGTGGCAAGAGCTCTATAGGTTAAGCTAGCTCTGGCTAGAACAAACTAGGATGGGTGACCGCCTGGGAAATACTGAGAACCTCCGTCTTCCTTGACCGTTAAAGTCCTCCCTCGTGCGCAACCAACGATGCCAATGTTGACTTCGGTGACTCAAATGAAAAGGTATGCCAAGGTCTATGCCTTGGTCGCTGCCTTAGTAATAAGCCTTGGGTGGGCGGGCAAATGCCCGCTTCGCTCGCACAAAAGAAACAAAGCTTTTGCGTTGAAATGCTATGATATCAATGAAGTATTTCTCTGGCGATGCATGATGGTGGACTCTCCTTAACGAAATCTCGACAACAATACCCTTTCAATAGAAACCCGAACTCAGAGTGCCGCACACAGTACTCCGCACAAGACCCCTGTGCAAAATACATAGAAAAACACACACTACACAAACCATGAACACAGATTTCTTAGTTCATACAAGCTTACAATATGTGGTTGACCAAGCCATGCCACTATATGTTTTATTAAAGAACATATACAGAAGTGTCTGGTGGCCATTTGGCCTTTCACATGAACACTATCGATAACAGACAAAAAGCCATATGATGCAATTATGGTAATTAATACAAGATGTCGATAAGCATCCGATGTACATGTCAATGTCAACATAATAGCATGAAAGACAAACACCCTATCATACCAAAGAGAGCAAGTATGAGGGAAAAGGATACGAAGAGGCTCGGGTAAGATCTCCAAGGCAAGCTAGAGTATAAAAACCTTCCACTGTGTGAGCATACACTCCTCCAATACGTCCTTGGAATCTGAAGACAGTCCTCCAATAATCCTCTCTTGATGCTCGAAATACTAGATGAGTAACAATCACCTCCAACAGTAAATAAGAGCAGCTACAAGGGCAAGGAAACAGCTCCAACAATCAGCCAACAGTGGCAAACAGTCCTCCAAGCAGCCCTCAGCTCATTGCAGCAGCTCACAGAAGACTAGTGTGTAGGAATTGATTACTTCATAGCTCCCAAACAAGCATTTTTATAGGCTTTAAGACTTTCACAAAAATATGTTCTACAAGAAGCTTTTTCGCAAAAATCTAATTAAAAAGTATATTTGACTCTGTTTATTTTTTTGGCTAGCTTTACTTATGTCATGAGTGAGCTTTTAATAGCTTTTGGATGTGCTTTTTTACTTAATTAATAGCTTTTCACTTTTAATATGAAAGGCATGTGCTTTTTAATGTAAAAAACGGCAAATTAGGGTTTCATTTTTTAGGGTTCATGTCAAATGCGCAAGTGTTGTATATGGTTGGAAAGCTCTCTTTGAGTCTTTCAAGAGTGTGGTTGCTTTATGTACCAAAATTTGACCATTTTTGACAGATGGTTTGACCAATGTTGACTTTATGTCCTTGTCTTAACATAAAACAATCGTCCATGAATATATACAATGATTGATGATCACATATTGAAATAATACAAATTAGAATTTTTCTTAACCTAACCCTAAAATTCTAACAACAATTAGGTTAGCTCATTAAACTCAGCCATGTATTAAACAAGTTTTAAAATTTTTTAGAGCATAATCTTGGAGTGCTAATCTTCTTATCACTCAACTCCTAAATTTCACTGAATTTCGATAAATTTCAGAATTTGGAGACAATCTAGCAAGCCTAGATGTTCTAGGTATGCTAAAATCTCTATGTGCAAAAAATGCCCACGTACATTCTTGATAGAACTATCAGTACTCTTTACTTTATTAGAGTAAATACTTGCTGGAAAGTTTTTATATCTGCAATAAACATTAACCCATCAAATTTATCTTCTTTAAATTTTATGTCAATAAAACTTAGGTATGCTATAGAATCTCTATGTGCCAAAAAATCCAACCAAATAAAATTCAGCTTGTACAAATGTGCATTTTTGGTAGAACTATCAGTACTCTTAACTTAATAGAGTAAATACTTGCTGAATAGTTTTCATCCCTGCAACAAACATTAGCCCATGAAATTTAACTTCGTTAAGTTTTATGCCAATAAATTCACAAAGAATCAGATCACGACTGAAAAACTTAGTATGCTGACTTAAATTTATCTACCAGGGCTGAATGCTGGACCATTGTATTATGCACAAAACATGGGGAATCTAAGTACAAGTTCTATATACAGCAGCACTTAACAAAATTGCAGGCATAACTACGCAAACAAGGCTGGAAAATACATAAAGCTTGCTGGAAATTTCCAAAGGTTCGATGTCCAGCTGAGCAAAACAATTAACAGGCTAAGCACTATTTATGTGCTGAACACAGCATGATAAAGCACATGGAGCTGCAAAACTCTGAAAATACAGCAAGAAAATGAGTGATTAATGGAATAAGGGTGGTTGAGCTAAAACTGGAAGTAGTGGAAAGATTATAACAGAGTATTTGACTACAAAAACAAAACTCACCAAGAATAGTATTAAATCCTCCAGGATCCTCCGTGTTGGACAAGTCAAGACACAAGCCATACTCACAAACAATAGAAGGGTGGCTATCATACTCACCTCCCAACCAAGAGCCAATACGGGCTCATCCCCGAGCCTGGGAGCCTGCAACCAAGCTGGCAGCCATCTCCGAGAGACTGGTGTCCCATATGACCAGCCCCCCACCAGTACATGTGACAAAGCTCTGCCGAAGGACCAAGAGTCCAAGTGCCTCACGCGAGGAATCTCTCACAAATGAGCCAATGGGTCCTATTTATAGGCTCAAATGAGGAGGTGCCCTAGTTCACACTGGGAAGCCAGTCCATATTCAGCCAAACACTTAAACTACAGGCGCCCATCCAGATGTCCTTTAGATTTGGGGACATAAACTTCCCCCTTATTTCTAATTGCTGTCCTTAGCAATTCCCTAGACTTAAACCAAGAGTCCAATCCTCAACGAGCTAACTAACTCCCATGTCAAAAGAGACCGAGGCTAATGCAGCCCTTGATCAGATACTCAAGATAAGAAGTCCAAAAATCTTCCTCTCCCTCTGGTCCTGAACTATATCGGACTCTAGTGGAGCACGCCGGGTAATGTCTTCCAAGCTCAGATCTCCTCCACAACTATCACAAGAGATCGTCCTGTCCAAGTTGTCAGGCAAGGCAATTGCTATGGAACCAAGATACCTGCCTAAGCTTCCAAATGGGCAATTGTCATGGGACCCGGATACCAATGATTTGTCAATTATCACCAGGAGATTTCTCCAAGTCACCAATTTGTCAACTACCATAGGACCAAGATACCTATCCAAATCACCAATTCTTCAGCTATCACTGAACCAGGATATCAACGATTCCTCTATGTGGATCCAACTTGTAAGAAACACCAATTATATGACTCCTAAGGACCATAGCCCTTGTCACAAGGTAAATGTCATTGGTGGCTCAGCCCAAGAAATGAGTCCCCTAAATGAGTCCCCCATCACATGGTAAATCTCCTCAATGGTCATAGAGGAAGATCATCTCTCACAAGGCAGTCTCTATCGATGATATAGACGCACATTCCACATAGTAGATGTCCCACTCCAGGTGATCTCATGACAAATACGGCATAAGGACCATAGTCCTTGTCACAAGGTAAATGTCATTGGTGGCTCAGCCCAAGGAATCAGTCCCCCATCACATGGTAAATCCCGTCAATGGCCATGGAGGAAGAGGATCATCTCTCACAAGGCAGTCTCTATCGGTGACATAGACACACCTTCCATAGAGTAGATGTTCCACTCCACAAGACCTCACGACAAATACGGCCTATGACTCACCCTATGGGAATCCTCTTAGAACCTAGTGCCTATGGAGTATGGATGCCAAGGCTGGTAATCATACCACCTTAGTAATCATTCACGAATCCTTTAACTCGTGTCTTGATCACATATAGTGATCTACAAGAGAGAAATCTAACCTTCCATACTGGTATAAAAATATTACATGTCTAGAAAGACCCACACTCTCTACCTAGGATCGAGTCTCATCCATATAAGTCAACTATAAGTCTATCCATATGCCTTGGATCTCAAAAAAGAACCCAAAGAATATCCCTCGTGTCCATGAGATACCAATAACTCGTGTGACTCTTGGTCACAGCATGCAACATGAGGTAGATGGCTATCTCCCTATCCTGTAATAAGCATATCGTCATGGAATGTATGGAGAAGAATGCATAGGCCCATTTTGATGACATTATATTTATGCCATGTGGCAAATTTCTTTTGAACATCTAATGAGAGTTTCCTTGCTATTCAAGTAACTTTCCCAAGTAATCGCCTTAGTGTCCAAGTAATTGCATGTGCAAGGAAAAAAGCCACTTCCCATCTAATAGAACTGTCCTAAGGATGCCTTGCGCCCAAGGAAGATGGTTACTTCCTTTCCATCAAGCTATCGATGAATTACAGCCATGCAGCTTCACCCTCACATGGAGGTGCTGCTAGAGGGGGAAAAAAATAGGTTGGGGTGGGGTGCAAAAATGGGGCAACCAATAGATATGGTGGTTATCTAGGCCTCCCTTCAAGCTCCATCGCATTCCTTTCATCTTTTCACATGAAGCCCCGTCATTTTTTAGTGCAATGTGATTTTCTCATGCAAACAAATGCATTTTCAGCAAATGCATCTTATAGGCTGTTCATGATGGGCTTCCCTCTAGGAGTGCTTCATGGACAAAACGAAGCAGCACTCATCAAATCCTCTTTGCCCAATAGGGTTGAAGGGCTTCTTTCCTGCCCCTCTCCTTTCAGAGCGGCTGCTCCCATGCAACCTCCCTTTCTTTTCCAGCCACACACAAGGGAAACCGATGATGCCCTCTCTCTTTCCTGCAGTAGGAGAGATATAGTCATGGCTTCAAGCAGTTCTATGATGGGAGAGGGCCATCAGCCAACCACCAACCTACATGGAAAACACATAAAGGTGGGACTTACCTCCGCTCTCCAACCACCGGTCTGCCTTGCTCTTTCCTCCTGCTGGAAGCATCCCATACCACCCCTGCAAGAGGGTGAGAAGCATGTCAAGCTAAGCCATCTCCACTCCATGTGCTCTTATGGTTTTGTGCACATTGCCTTGTCTTCTCCATACTAGCAGAGAGCTTCTGTAGGTCAATTTCTTGTTCTACTGCTCAATGGGGTGTGTCCTCTTAAGTGCAATATGCACTGTGGATTGCATATTCCATGCAGCCACACACAATGCTGCTAAGGAAAGATGCTTGAAATTAACAAGTATACACAAGTTCAAAAAGCTGATAATACAAGCTTTTGGGCAATCAACAAGAGACATAAGGATACAGAGTCACTCTATTTGCTGGACCTCAATTCTACAGAGTATACATTCGCAAGAATCTAACCTTCCCAAGGTAGCTACTCAAGAGAAGAATAGCCAACCACTGCTTGCACACATGGTATATGGCGTCCAATCTCATCATAGAGAACGTGATAAGAGAAGATACGTGATGGCATGCAAATGGGAGGCAAGTTGGAATCACGCATCTCTAGATGGATCCTGGACCCTCAAATCTCATGCATGCTACATCAACTACTTCAAGGCTCTGTAGACACCTCCAAAAAGGGAGAGTTCATTGAGGAAAGGCATCCCTAACACTTACTATCCTAAAACAATGTCAATAAAGACATCTTCAATGTACGTCAAATCAATCATTAATGCTGCATACTATATTCCACCCATAACTTTATTTTGTGGCCACAAATGGAAACATGGAAAGCTGTGGAGTCTCTTAAAATGAGAAGGCAAGGCTCCATATATCGACTTTTTAAATAAACTAAAAATGTCAAAATTCGCAGGTAGAAACAAATAGTAGATATCCACAAATGTCATAGACAACTCCAAGCAAATAGAATCAAGTGACTAAAGTATAAAACATAATATATTTAATGAAGAACTATAAAAAAGGGACTACCGCCAGACATGCAATAGAACAAGCGTACAAACCAACAAGGACACAAAAACAGCAAAAAGGAAATGAAGTCAAGAAACAAGAATGAAAGTACTCCACTCAAACAAAAACTCAGAAAAGAGGACTGAAGCAAACAACATTCTATCTCAGAAGTACCGAAATTCCCAAACAAGATTGTATGAGGATGGTCAATCTTTTGTTAATCGAATTACCATCACCTTACATCTTCGCTCCGGGTGCTGTTAAATATCTGCAGGAAGGAGTGCACAAATAGGAATATCCCTTACGTAAACAAATCTTGATTTCCAAATGAATACCTTATTGCAGCTCGACTTAAGGACAGTACAAGTGCATATATGCAGCTTCTGGGACAGGAATTAATACAGCTACACATGTTCTGTAAGCATTTCTTCATTTAGAAATGATCGGGTTATCGCTGCTGATTAAGCTTTCGTCTGCGATCAGCCGAGTTGTCTCCAGGTAGGAAGTCCTCCCGGAGAGGCTTAGGGGGAGGGTCTGGCTTGTTCGGATCGGGTACCTTGAGTGAAACAACTTCGCGACCAGAGCTGCCTCGCGTAACCACGCGTACAGTGACCTCGTCTCCGCGTCTGAATATCTTCTGAAGCCTCTGGAGACCTCCCAGCAACCCAATATCTTGAGCAGGTAAATAAGCTTCTTTACCGCTTGGCATCGTCACCCAGTATCCCACGGGCATCACTCCTTTAATAACCGCCTGGAACGTACCTGGGTCACCCTTCTTCAGGATTTTGTCGAGGGGCAAATCCAGGTCCGGGTCTTCCCAGGGGTCATAGGAGCCGGGATTACTTGAATATCGAGCCCTGAGTCTTAATATATCCAAGGAAGGCGGGCGAAGTAAGCTTGTCTCCCCATCACCGTTGAGAGTCGAGAACGCCACTTCTCGACCGCAAGAAGCTAACAACCGCCCCTGGTCAAGGTTCTTTCCAAGTGTGCAGCTAATGGGCTTGAAGGGAGCCACAGCCATGTCCACTAGTGCCTCTTCTTTGACTCAAATAATCGGGGGAATAACCAGCAACGCGATACCTCTTCGGACAATGAGTAGGTGCATTACTCGGCAAAATGATCGGTTCGTCTCGGCGTCAGTAATGCGACGCCTCTATCCCAGTAAGAACCACCACCGCAGGAAGCAATCGTTGGCTCCGTGCAAGGAGAATCGCTATGCAGGTATCGCTTCTTAGAAAATGTTATCTGCATACTTGTCATACAACCAACTTCGAAAAGACATTAGACAAGCTCTGTTTTACAGATGGATGGCGTTCCATGGCAAGTCGCTCTTCGTTTGGCTCACTCTGACCGGCGATCACTTTTTGGGTCACCCGAAAGGTGTTCTAAGAGCATATGGATGTCCGGTGGTTGGATTTTGGGTGGTCGAAGATAGACTTCGGATGATCGGATTTAGATGCACAGGAAGGTTCGGTGGTCTGATTTCATGTGGCCAAAAAAATAGACATTAAGTCACTCTTGCACATTTAGAATTTTGATTGGTTGATTTTTTTTGCTTCAACAAGACTCACAAAATGATCCACTAGTTTCGAATCCGTGTTTATAATTTTTTAGGCATCTTGTTAATATTTATTTCATATTTTTGTAATAAACTTGATAACCCTAAATAAAAACCTATAACAATGAAAAAAAACCTTGTTAATATTTATTTCATATTTTTGTAATAAACTTGATGACCTAAATACCTATAACAATGAAAAAAAAACATTAAAGTGAATAAAAACCATACTATAATCACTAAAAATATTATGGCACCTTCATAAATATTTCGTTAAAAAAAAATTAGCTTGGTAATCTATAATGTTTTAACTTCAATTGAATAAAACCTAGTAAAAATATAAAAAAAAACTTTCATTTTAAGTGATGTATGTTCAAATCACGTGTGCACCACCTTTCAGAGAAGGCAGAAAAGAATTATTATAATAAACATGGCCTGTTGGGATTTTTACTTTTGGGTGACCCAAAAAGGTGAAAATACCCCCGAAGTCTGGCCACTATGCTTGATGTGTGACAGATATCATAGGGGTAGCACATGGACATGTTTTCTGGTGGTCAGAGATCACTTTTTGGGTCACCAGAAAAGTGTTCCAAGAGCACATGGGTGTTCGGTGGCCAGATTTTGGTTGGTCAGAGATAAACTTTGGGTCGTTGGATTTAGATGTATATGAGAGTTCGGTGACCGAATTTTAGATGACCGAAGAAATAAATTTTAGATCATTGAATTTAAATGCACATGATAAAAAATTGTTATTTTAGGATTGATAGGTGTGTCAACGTGCAATAAAATTATCCACATGTACATGATGAAATGATGAGTTTTTTTTTTATAGCTTAGCCCGTTCCCTTCGGGGTGGGAGAGGGTGGTTCAATCTCCGCGAGTATAGATTGTGAACATTTCTCTATCTCATGAGTAGGATGAAAAATGTGACTCTTTGTTCAAGCCAACGTAGCCTAGTAGTTGATGCCTCGAAGCTGTAGGAGGAAGTCCTAAGTTCAAGTCTTGGTTGGACATATCCATGAGTCTCTCATGATGGGTGTCTCTACCTTACGAGGTTGAGTGTGTATTTCCAATTCATTGTACTCTCAAAAAAAAAAAAAGACTCTTAGGGTCTAATGGACCACAGCCTTCGAGCATCATACATTGGGGTATTTGGGTCAACTGGATTTTGTTTTCGACTTCCAACCTTCTCTGAATTGGTATTTGTGTTGGGCCATAGGGTGATCCTGTTCAAAGCTCTATTTTAGTAAGCCTTTTAATTTTGTAATCCTGATCTTGCTAAGTGTGGCTATTAAGCTCGCCATCACTTATACTTTAAATTAATTCAAGTTAATCCAAAGAGATTAGGTCTCATACCAAACTTCTTTTAGGAAAAAGTCGAACATCATACGTTGTGGCTTTTGGGTCATGTGGATTTTGTTCCGACTTTCAAGCTCATCTAAATTGGTATTTGTGTTGGGTCATAGGGCCGTCCTTTCCAAAGCTCTACCTTAGTGGATCCTTGAACTTTATAATTGTGATCATGCTAAGTGTGGGTATTAAACTCGTCATCATTTATATTTTCAATTAATTCAAGTTAATATGAGGAGATTAAGTTCCTTTCTTTTTATTTTTTAATGAAGGAAACCACTGAGAGAACAAGAGAGAGTTAAATTAAGAGAAAAGAACACGGTGAGAAGAAACTTCCAAGTACCCATATGTCCACAATCAAATAAGATACCTTCCTTCATGTGAAGTTCAGTTCAAGTGAGGAGTACAAGGGTAATTACACTTTCCTTCATTTGGAGGACTCAATTCTTGCAAATGTATGAAAATATTAGCATAATAGATCTCTTTCATCTCCTGTGAAGCTCCGATACAAATTCTTGCAAATATATGCATTATAGGTCTATTTCAAATTCTTGCAAATATATGAAGGTCCGATTCAAATTTTCTTGTCCCAGTAGATAAATTGTTTTCTCCCTTCATTGCTTCTTTTCTTTGACACCAACATGTCCGTAGGGGGGCATCTAATTGTTTGAATTCACGAAGCAAGATCTCTTTGTATTTGAAAGGCTAGGAGGAATGACCCTCCATTCCTTTTACAAGAAATTCAAATATCTACTTGATTGTTTATATTGCATAAAATTAACTTGGACATCTTCCTCAAGCATATATTTACTACACTTGCCATCCCCCAACTTGACTTTGAGAGAATTTTTGGCTATCCAAACACCTTGATGTATTATGAGCCACCCTAGAATACTATGCTTAATGGAGATAGGGCAGTTCCATAGACATTCGAATATGTAGGACCATCACTTGCTATTCCATTGAATCCCCCAAACTTTATTCAGCTTGTCTTTGAGTTTGTGCTCTAATGAAAATCAACCTTTTCTTCTTATGAATATACTAAACACATCTTTGTAGATTGTGTTTGATCAAAACTAGCATCGAGGTGGTTCAGAACTTTGATTCTATTATTAGCTTCAATGTTTCAGTCACTTGTTAAGTTGAAATTGCTGGGAATATGATGTTCTTAGAAAGTAGCACCATTACTCATAAATCATGATCTCCTTCTAAGACATGAGACCAACTCTACATCATTAGGTGCTCTAATATTGGACATGATTTTGTTTTTATGAGACACCCAACCAAACCATTATATAGAATCCTCCAAAATGAAGCAATGGTTTGGATATTCTTTCTTTCAGATGAAAGGTGAGAATCACTTCTGTATTTCCATGCAAGAATCCCAAAAGCTAATGATCAATCAAAATTCAACAAGTATGAAGCTATAAGGCAAGATGATAATGTCCTTGAGGTGATCACCATTGGGATTCAAGAACACCACTTCTCGACTACACAAAGTTAACATCCACCATTGACCACTTAATTCAAGATTCTTTTCAAGTGTGCAGATAATGGGCTTGAAGCGGACCACTGCCATGTCCAATACTACCTTTTCTTGGACTCAAATAATCGAGGCAATAAGCAATAATGTGATATTTCTTACAATAATGAACAGATGCACTGCTTGGCAAAATGATTGACTTCTTTACATGTGAATAATATGATGCCTCTATCCAAGTAAGAAGCACTACCATAGGAAGCATTTGCTTGCTTTCAGCAAGGAGAATCATTATGCAGGTCTCGCTTCTTACAGAATGTGAAGATTTGCATAGTAGGATACTGTAGGAGTACAAACCACTTCCAAAAGGCTTTGGACGAGCTTAATTCTACAAGAGGATGAAATTCCATGGCAAATCATATCTTCCGATATCCCCTAAGCCCTTTTTAACTAGGAAAAGTTGCAATGCATTTTTTTAGAGAGGAAGAGACAGTGAAATTAATGGTGGTTTCACATTGGGGCGGCATATTAAAGAAAAAATACTCAAGTTTCACCTGTAACTAGTGAGCTATAGATTGTTATGTAGCCAATCTATTTATAGTTATTTGAAAATCATTGTATTAATACTTACTTGAACACCAATCTAGTTACTACTATAAAATGAATATTTATAAGACTTTTCATATTACTTTAATGTACACATTAATGTCTAGGTTTAGGACTTTTGAAAATGTATATGTCTAGGAGTGTAGCTTAATGGGTTGGGGCTTTCACCTCACTTGGGTATGGTCATAAGTTCAATTCCTTTGGGATGCACTGGTTGGACTCATACATGATGAGATGAAAAAAGTTTATGTTGGGCTTTCACCTCACTTGGGTATGGTCAAAAGTTGAATTCCTTTGGGATGCACTGGTTGGACTCATACATGATGAGGTGAAAAAATTTTATGTTGTATAATTTATGGGTTCAAAAGGCTAAATATATGGATGCTAAAGATTAGAATATGATGTATATTTTCCTTGTTTTAGCCATTCATTTACCCTTGGAACATGCTTTAACTTTTGGGTTGAACCCTTGGTTTTAACCCTTGGGGTATATATTCATATGAGCTCCCAATCGAATGGTTGTAAACCTTAGACTTGATTTATCCTAAGCTATAAGAACCTTAGTCTTGGGAGAAGCTTATGTAAGTGCCACCTTGAGTTGTACATGAGAGAAGAATCCTCATTTGATTTAGAAGGTATGTGATAGCCCTTTGGAAATTAGAAGGCATGTGATAGCCCTTGGGAAATTAGAAGGCATGTGATGATGCTTCAAAAAGCGTCCACATGAGGGACACTTGGCCGAACACTCGTAAAAACCCAAGGTCATGCACCCCCTTGTCCTATGTTGAAGATAAATGTGCAAGCTCATTGCCGCATGAGTTATGCTTTGATAAATTTACCAAATATAAAGGTAAAGGTGAATATAAGTCTAAGGATGAAAAAATCTAGTCAAAAGTCATGATGAATAAAATTACAATATCTGCCTTGTAGTGAGAGGCATGTAGTGGGCAAACAAATGAAAATGGTGAGTTAAGAGGAAGGCACAAAATTCTTCACATGCTCATTGGCTATGAAAGTGGAGTGGGATCATGTTCTCAACAATGAGAGAAATATGCAAGAGCACCCAATAGTCAGATTTGATCTTATAAGCCATTTTGTCATTTTGTCTTCTCATATATTGTTTCCAACCACATGTCACTTTGTACACATTCATGTTGTGAGGTTCATATCTCCGAAAAACATGTAACCATTTATTTCATTTAAACACTCATTGGAAATCTTATCTTGTCTTGTTTCTTTCAATATCATCTTCAAAGATTCTATATTCTATGAGTTATTAGTCCAAGAGTGAAGTCCAGTTCTTTAGCATACTTGTGTGGACAGGTGGTCTATTTTGTTAGTTAAATTTGCCAACCAAAATTTATCCAAATTATGTGATATATAGCTTGTTGGAAAGCTTATCTTGTCTAATTTCTCTATCTCAGATACATCCTTCAAAGCTACTATGCTCAATGAGTTATCAATCCAAGAGTGAAGTGAAGTTCTTTAGCATTTCTATGTGGACAGGCAATATATTTTCATCAATTGAGTTTTCATACCAAAGCTTATTCAAATTAAGTAAATTATAGCTTCTTGGAAAGATATCTTTGTCTATTATGATTGACTAAAGTCATCTGTCCATTTGAGTTTTAACTTGAGAGCAGGAAGTAATCCAAGGTGGAGCTATATATCCAAGTGTTGGACCTACAAGGGCTCACTACACACTTCTTGTTGTGAATAGGAGAACTCATTCTCCAGAGTTGGTATCAGAGAAAAGTTGGTGCAAAATCTTCATCAACAAGTCTCGAATTGAAGCAAAGCAAAATAGGAGTTACAAATCAAGGAGTTGCTTCACAAACTCGATAGCAAAGGACTATATAACTACTCGAGGTAAGTCTCAAAATTTTTTTTAGTCTTCAATGATTGAGTTGGGTCAAAAAGTAGAGAAGTTGGATAAGGATAAATATCTTGTGTGAAAGTTTAGAATGACCAACTACCTAATGTTGATATCTTTAGGTAGTGATGTGTGTGAACACACTAGGACCGCCAGGGCACTTTTTTCCCTCTTTAGGAGGTTTTTTTCCCCCGACTTGTATATACGCCTATTGCCCTAATAGGATATTGATCTTTGTACATTCTCTAGTAATACATTCAGTATTGTGTGTTCTGCTCCAAGCTTCTTCTTCTTCCTTGTGCTATTCGCGTGCTTCCGCAGACGTCTAACTCCAACAATTGGTATCAAAGCAGGTCGTCGCTTCATCTAGGGTGCCGTCGACACTCCTCCGTTTGTAGTCTCAGAATCGCACGAATTCTGGTGAGCATACTCAGCGTGTCTTTGAGATCAAAACAACTTCACTTTGTGTCACTTTGTGTCACTTTGTGACGCCGAAATCACGATCTGAGCTCGTTTCGGCCTCCGAACGCACTATCACAGCGCTTGTGCAAGTTATTTTGTCTTTTTGTGCCAAAGGTATATACCAATTTCTGTTTGCCAGTATAAGCGTCTCCAAGTCTGCTATAGGTCTAGCGGAATTCGTCCGGGCAGTTCTGTTCAACTTTTTGAGATACAATCAATTTTCTGCATCAAGGTATTTTAGTCACAGGCCATGGCTGAAAGCAGTGATGTATTCCGTATGTTGGCTGTTAAGGATAAGTTGGATGGTACCAACTACCCGTTATGGGCTTATATGATGCGACATGTGTTGGTTGGAAAAGGACTGTGGAACATTGTGCAGGGTGTCGAAGATGATGATATTCTGCATATTCCTATTCGTGCTGCGGTTTTTGCTACACCTACTGCAGAGCAGATTCATTGGGATGGTAGAGATGCCCAGGCACATGCATTGATAGCTTTTGTCTGTCAAACGTGCCATTATTCCTCATATTCGCTCTTGCAGAACAGCTAAGGATGCTTGGGATACACTTACCTCATTGTACCAAGCTAGGAATGAGGCTCGTGTTGCTTACCTCCGAAAACAGTTGGAGAGTGAGCACATGAATGAAGGTGATTCTATGGACAGTTTCCTAACAAAGATCAAAGACTTGAAGGAACACTTGATTTCTGCTGATGAGGTTATACCAAATAGCTCACTTGTGCAGACCGTTCTGAATGGTCTTCCTGATTCATATCAGAGTTTTGCTTCTACTCTTCGGTTGATGATGAAAGGCAATCCAAATGCCTTGTCATTTGAGGAATGCTATCATGAAAAATGGTACCTGGTCTTTGTGTGACTTGCCTCCTCGCAAGAAGGCCATTGGCACTTAAGTGCGTATACAACCTGAAGCATAAACATTGTAGGGTTTGTAGAGCAGGTGGAAGATGTTTTGTTCCTTTGCTAAGAACCACTTGGGATCCGGATATTTTCAAAAGTGAACTTTGAGACCTTGGGGGGGGGGGGGTCTTTGGCCACCTTGGGCAACCCTCACTCTAGGGGCTTGGTGGCACTCCCTAGGCCACACCCTACGTTTTCCAACATCGAGAAAAGGTAAACAAATCAAGAACATGCAAAGATAATCGAAGCAAAGGCTCTTGAGCACAAGTAGTTGCAAGTTGGGTAATCCTTAACCCTAGTGTGGACGAGCAATACAGGGCAACCCTTGACATGATTGCTGATGCATTGGGGGTACCTGAGATAGTGAACACCGCTCTCGCACATTCACGAAGATCGGAGCGAAGATACGACAGACGTCCTCCTCGACCAGGGAAACAAATGAATGTGTTGGTATCAAAACCACAGGGCACCACATCCACGACCATGGGCACAACTCATACCATTCATGACACTGAGGAAGCCCATACCTCAAGTGCACCCCCATCACCCCCTTTGCCACCTCCCCCTCCAACTCCACCACATTCACCTCCTACCACCACTATTACCACCTCTGTCAGAGCCTCAAAGTCCACTTCCCAAACCGAAGCACAGATTGTGAGCCAACCCTCACAATCCGCACAACCTATCACCACCCCTATTGTAAATGCCACCACTGACACTATAATTCTAACTGTTGCCACTGAAAACCCCATTCCCCCTATCACACTTCCTGCTGGTTCATATTCACAACTGCACACACCACTTTACACCTTCACGACCATCACCACACCCACAATTCCCATGTACACCATCCCACAACCACATCCACATACGACTTCACGGACATATCACCCACTTCTGCACCTCTCCCTCCCCCCATATTCCCACAATCTCCCATTCCCCCACCACCCACTTCACCCTTCTCAAGCACAACATACACACTCCCTTTCCCTTTTCCCTACCCTCCTGCATTCAACACCTTCCCAGCATCCACTCCTATCAATAATGTATTTAATACTTTGTACCAATGTATGTCTCAATTACAACAACATTACTGACATCTAGATGATCAGTATACGAATCTGTTCCGAATCCACGAAACATTACAAGAGAGATTCATTAACTTGGAGAGGGAAAAGCGGCTACTAGAACAGCAGTATGACACTTTATAGGCACAACATGATCAATTAGTAGCCAATCCACCCCAGCCAGATACTGAAGAAAAACAACAACTCGATGATATGTTACACGCCCAGATAACGGACAATCTCAAGCTTCGACGCAACCTTGCCTTACTACAAAAGCACATGTCCGCAACACTCGAAGAAAATAAACGACTACAGAAACAGAACAAAGAAAACCTGGAGGCTGCAATGGAGGGATCCCTGCAGGAAACCGACCCAGAGAATTTCAAGGCCATCCCATCTGAAAATATGCAAATAGTGTTGGAAACACACGCCGATCTCCTGGAAGCACACGCAGCCTTAGAAAGAGAGAGGGATGCCCTACTAAAGCAACTGGCAGCTCAGCAAGAGTCACCAAAAGAGGTCACAGCTGTAGTAGACACATTTGAAGAAGTCGCAGAACTCAGAGCACAACTAGAAGCACTATGAAATAAAGCTCTTCAATATGAGCGTCAACCCTCTCCCCTCGTGGAGCCGGAACCTGAGGACTTAGTGCCAATTGAAGTTGAGGAGGTTTTTGAAGATCCATACGTACCCATGCCTGCACCAGGGGGTAAGCACACAGAGGACGGAATGGACACAATTGAGATCAAAGCTCCTGAATGGATGCAAAGGTTAGAAAAGGTTGGTCCAACCCATGATGACAGAGTTACAGTACAGATATAGTCTATGTCCCAATTGGAAGAAGTTGTCATCAAATCAGATTATTTCAGAAACCTTTCCCATCATAGGTGGATTGTCATGTCCGATGATTTGTATGTTCCATTCTGCGTATTAATGGTAGATTATAATGCTGAAATAAAGAAGCACAAAAGAACCAACCACGGCAACACAGTTGGCACCAGATGACATTCTTGCAAGCGCCACACATGGGAATATATTTCAACCTACCTGGAGGATACGTCTGCTTGAAACATACTCTGAGATGGTGCGCACTTGGAATAACATGCCATTGTACATCAAATACAACCCATGCTACTGCCCTGCCTTTCGACAAAGATCATGGCCCGACTACACCAAAACAGTTTTGACAGTTAAAGGGTGTGAAAAGTGGCTAAACTATGTGTACTTAGCACCCATGGTCGCCTACATGATTTCAACCATCTGACACTAGGCAATCCGATTCAAAAATGTACCAGATATCATGGCACAGATGTGCCTCAAAATATTTGAGTTAATGCTGATCACTTTCAGAACCTTTCGGCATGCTCGTATCAAGTATCTACCAGCCTGCTTCAAGCAAACATTTGAGGAAATGTTTATCACAGGGTTCTGGGAATATCATTCCGAGATATTCATACCCAAACCATCTCACCTATTACAACTATTTGTGGTTGAACAGGCTCTGCACTCAGAACAGCTACGCATGCCACATCCAGAGGTACCCGGGCCAGTAGACTGGGATGCCCTACTAACTCATTTATCCAAAGGGCTGAGAATAGCAGAACATCACTTAGCCACAGATGTCGTGGAGTTCTACATCCAACGATCCACACAACAAGGGTCTGTCAGAGACGACAGACGCGAGAGAGGGGGGAGTGTTGGCAGTGGTCAGGGCGGTCAAGGATTTACCAGACAAGGGAGCCAACACGAAGGGCCAAGCAGGCAAAGCAGTCAAAGAAGATCAGGCAAGTAGGCCATCATTTTTCATGAAGCTGAAGGTCAAGGAAAAATCACAGGAGCACATGAAAGAGGTGGACACACAAGAAGAAGAAGCAAGTAGGGAGCTCCAGGAAGTGTATGTCAAATTGTTAGAAGAAATCCCTACAAAAATAGTGATTTTCATCACTAAAAGCCATTGTAAATACCATTTCATATTTTTTAGCTCCATTTTGTGCAAGCCAAGGAGTCCTTGAGCTTGAGGGGCTTTAGAAGTACCTACCTATCAATTTTCACATTTTTTAGACTCCGTTTGAGCCCCCAAATAGGCACTAGAACCTAATTTTTAACTAGGCCGGACACTAGGTCTGGACAGGACCAAAGCTAGTAAAAAACTATAAGAAGAGCTAGGGAGCTCATTTTTGAGGTTAGCCTGTAATAGATTTGAACTGGTAATAGCATTTTTGAGTAATCTAAAAGAGTTCCATTGTCTCTCTCTTTGTTCTTGCCTTGTGTGCGCGCGTGTGTGTATGTGTGTGCATGTTGATGTGCTTCTCACTCACACATTTGTGCCATCACTTGTTCGAGGTCTTCATACCATCCTCACGTCTTCCCAGATTGACATTAAAGGAGGTGCTACTCATCACTGAGCTACACACCACCACTTGATCAACTTGATAATGCTTGGGTATATATTGATTCTATAAATTAATGTCATTATTTTATTTGAAAACCACATACAAAATAAAATTATACTTAATATACAAGAATATTTGCTTGACAGTGATGATGATTCTTCTCCTACTAATAATGCTAATATATCTCGTACATGTCACGGACATGCCATTTGTCAATTACAAATCGAGGTTTCTCAAAATCATCTATCTCTTGGTTTATAGACTGAAATGGTTTGAGATTATCCATTGCCAATTCGTGATCATCCTCTACTACAAACATATGATATAAGAAGATATGGAGGATGGCATATAGGACCACTTCGTTTAGATGGAGAGGTCTTTAACCTTTGGGGTAATCTTTATTCTCCACTATCACTAGTGTTGATTGTGGTCTCCTTGTTGTAGAAGATTTGTATGTGCTTCCAAACTCTGAAGTCACTCTTATGTCATTTTGTGCTCCTATATATAGATGGGGAGATTGGCATCGATTTAGACATTATGGTCAAAGCATGAGTATTGATGGATTATGCCTCAATGAAGCTTCTTTTGGTAGTAGAGGGATTACACATGCAAAAAATGGAACATTATATATTGATGGAAGACCTTACATCCATGGAAATATAGTAGATTTAATAATAAGTAGTCAAGGATATAATAGTTCAATGACTAATTGCACATTTGAGGAGTGTGAAAATAGTCATGAATCACCATACATGAGTAGAGATGTAGCAAGATACATAGTTTTCAATGCTACTACTTCATTACGTGTTGGTGATGAATTATTAGTGAATTATGAATGGCGTAGACCTCCAAGAACACCTTTTGGCTAGAGAGCAATGAAAACTTTTTGTCCACCTATCCCATGTTGCAATGAACACTCTAAAATAATTGAAATTATTTTCAAATTAACTTACATATTTAAATTGTGTTTTATGTTTATTTTTCATTCATTTATGAAATACTAATGATTTTTATTTATGTATGTAGATTCCAATGTATGATATTGATGATATTCCACCACACCATTCAGAGTTGCCAATAAGACCTCATTTATCAGAAGCATGCATGAGGAGGCTATGCAAAAGTGATCTTGTAGAATATGCAAGATTTGAAGAACTATATTCAAAAGAAGATAAAGTACAAGATTTTTACGATGATGATGATGATGGTGGCATGACATATTTTATTGAGGATTGGTATCAAAATGACAGTGAAAGCATTGATATTTTTAAAAATGAGAAATATCTTCAAGAAGAATGTCTAGAACATATGTATGAATGAAGTCGCTTGACACGACTAAGTGCAAGATTACTTATTCTCAATCTTCAAAATCATTTTGGATGGAGTAATGTATCTATTTCGACACTATTAAGGTATATGTTTTATTTTTCTATCTATATATATATATACAAACATACACATACACATATAAATATATGCATACACATACATACACACATATACATACACATATACATGCATGCATACACACATACACATATACATGCATGCATACACACAGACACACACATACACATACAGACACACACATGCACACACATACACATACATACACATGCTATGAAAGTAAGGCCAAAGTGATAAAAGATAAGGTGAGTATAAGAGCCTGCATCGAATGCACATTTTCTATCCGCCCATTGTGCATATGAAAATACAGGAAAAACCAACACAAGTTTACATTGCCCATAATAAAAAACACCAACACAAAAAAAAAATGAAAGGCACCTGTAAGAATAGAATCATTTGGCTCTTTGGCATCGAATCTTTTTTCATCTTAGATTTGGAAACCTTTAGAATCTTCTAGATAAATTTTCTTATGATCCCACTTTCCAGATGACTTAATACCTATGTTTCTAACTACTTTGTGAATTTGTAGACAAATGTATAAGTCTCAGTTAACAAGGCAGGTATTAGGTCGGATGCGAGAAGAAAATTTATATAGAAGATTCTAAAGTTTTAGGAATCAAAGATGGAAAAAGATTCATTGCCAAAGAGCCAAAGAGGATTCTCTTCTTACATGTCCCTTTCATTTTTTTTGCATTCTATTATGCTAGGTACTTTTCTTACCTCTTAGGTTCTTCAAGAAAATTTATCTAGAAGAACCTAAGAGGTAATGAAAGTACCTAACATAATAGAATGCTATAAAAAATGAAAGGCACATGTAAGAAGAGAATTATGTTTGGCTCTTTGGCATCAAATCTTTTTCCATATTTGATCTAGAAACCTTTAGAATCTTCCAGATAAATTTGCTTCTTCCACTTTCTAGATGACTTAATACTTGCATTGCTAACCAAGACTTGCACTTTGTAGACAAATGTGTAAGTTTTAAGTCCTATGTGAAATGTGACACAACCAAGCAATTTAGTAGCCCATATAGACAAGCGGCAACCTGCATGCCTCAATAAACAAAAAGAAAATTAGAAATGAAATGAAAAATTTTACTATTGTCACACATCTCTATGTTGAATGCAACAATGTATCGAAAAACATAGATAGATCTCACACGACCACCTTGGCCATACCACATTAACTGAGACTTACACATTTACAAAATATGAACATACTTTCATACATACACATACATGCATATACACACATACATATACACATACACATACACACACATATTTATTTATTTATTTATTTATTTTCATTCATAATATTTTTTCTCATGAACTTGCAGGTTACTATTTGAAAAGTTTTTAACAAGAAAAAATATTCTTCCTACATCACATGATGAAATGAAGAAGATAATCAACAATCTTGGTATAGATTATCATTGTATACATGCATGCCCTAATGATTGTATTTTATATAGAGGTCAATATGTAGACTCTTTGACATGTCCAAAATGTTGATCTCCTCGATATAAGGACAAAGAGGGTAAAATCTCAAAAAGGGTATTAAGAAATTTTGCATTAGCTCCACGAATTAAACATATGTTTCAAAGCCTTGAGTTATCAAATCTTTTGACATGGGGATTTGATTATAAAAGTACTAATGGAGTAATGAGAATTCTAGCAGA
>CM035412.1:172177890-172192890 GCA_020310875.1 Ceratopteris richardii
TATGTGTATGTGTATGTGTATGTGTATGTGTATGTGTATGTGTATGTGTATGTGTATGTGTATGTGTATGTGTATGTGTATGTGTATGTGTATGTGTATGTGTATGTGTATGTGTATGTGTATGTGTATGTGTATGTGTATGTGTATGTGTATGTGTATGTGTATGTGTGTGTATGCATGTGTGTGTATGCATGTGTGTGTATGCATGTGTGTATGTATGTATGTATATGCATGTGTATACATGTGTGTGCATGTATGCATGTGTTTGTATGTATGCATGTGAGTGTATGTGTGTGTGTGTCTATGTGTGTGTGTCTATGTGTGTGTATGTATATGTGTATGTATGTGTATGTGTGTATGTGTATGTGTATATGTGTGTATGCATATGTGGGAATATGTGCATGTGTGTGTATGCATGTGTATGTATGTATGCATGTGTGTGTATGTGTGCATGTGTGTGTATTTATGCATGTGAGTGTATGTGTGTGTGTTTATGTGCATGTATGTATATGTGTATGTATATGTATGTATGTGTATGTGTATATGTGTATGTGTGTGTATGTGCATGTGTGTGTACGCATATGCGTGTGTGTGTGTGTATGTGTATATGTGTATGTGTGTGTATGCATATGTGTGTACATGTGCATGTGTGTAGGTATGTATGCATATGCATGTGTATGCATATGCATGTGTATGCATATGCATGTGTATGCATATGCATGTGTATGCATGTGTGTGTATGCATGTGTGTGTATGTATGGATGTGAGTGTATGTGTGTGTGTCTATGTGTGTATATGTATATGTGTATGTACCTATATGCCAATTGTGCTTGCACTCTCTCTCTCACTCTCGATCTCGGCATAAATGTGCCAAGAGAAATCATCTTTTTTTGTAGTTGTAGGATGTTACTTATGCGATGCTTCTACATCATAGGTAGTATGCCAACGTCACGAATCTACAATGCTCTTAGCAATGGTAGTTATATGCATAGCATAAGCGACAATAACCATTGCTCATGCAGCAATATCTCTTTTTTTCTTTTTGGAGCATCACTTATGCGATGCTATGTGGAAATAGAATCGCATAAGTGACACTCCCTACTTTTTTTTTATTGCGGGCATTGTTATGCCCCTTTAATCTTGTAGTAAAGCTACCACAATTGCCCTTTACTTGATGAATATGTGCACAACACCAGGACTACATGACTTGACACTAGGGGAGGTATATTCTGGTAAGGAACCTAATCTTACACACCTCAAAGTTTTTGGATGTGTTTTCTTTGTTCACATTCCAGAAGAAGTTAGAACAAAGATGGAACCAAGTTCATAAAAATGCATTTTCCTCAACTACTTGATGGAGCAAAAGGGATATAAGTGGTAAAACCCTACAACAAAGGAAGTAAGAGTCTCACAAGATGTGTTCTTTGATGAACTAATACCATGGTATGAAGATAACAAAAAGGAAAAAGTTCTTGAAGAATATTATGATGATTATGCAAGAACTAATCAAAGAGAAATTTAGCAATCGAGCACAAAAATTCTAGGCCTAGAGGCATCTACATCAAATGAAGAATGTTCAATAATATGGAGGTAGAGACTTGGAAGTCATTCTGTCTCCAAATTCAGCTTATAGTAGAGCTGAAGAAGCAAGTGCTGCTTAAAATAGTGAGATAAATGCAACTGAAGAAGAATATGAAGAGGTGATCATTCTGAAGGTAAAACTGTTGAAAAGGTTGAAGAAGCAACTTTCTAAAGGCAATGTTAGAAGGTCTTCAAGGACAAGGTATCCAATTCAAAAGTTGAGTTATGATAGTCTCATAGCAAAACATTCAGCATACATGATGCAGGTCATCAAAGACAAAGAGCTTGAGACATATGAAGAATCTTGCACACAAAAGGAATGGAAGCAAGCTATGAAAGAGGATATCAAAACTCTCAAAGATAATCATGCAGAGAGTACACGCGAGGAAGCAAAATGAAAAGAAGATTGTACTCGCAAATTGAAAGAGTGTGAGACTCAATAGTGAGTAGAGTACCATGAAAAGGGAAAAGTCACTTGGATTAGAGTGAGCTTGACAAGAGCATGGAGTAGGCTCCTCAAGCTTTTAACCAAGTACAAATGGGGGGCGAGGCCCTTCTAATATAGATTTGGATGGGGCTCTCCAAAGTGAATCATATGTGGGATAATTTCCCCTGAAAGAGAATGAAAACATAGGTAGAAGCAAATGGAAAGGTATCCAAATACAAAGAGATACAATATAAAAAGGAAACAAAATGGAAATAGGGTTTATCCTAGATAAAAAATGGAGATGCCCTCATATTCTCAACACCCTCTATGTAGCTCCAATTTGTAGAGGATGGAGGTTGCTAGGGTATGAGAGAAATGTCCACCATGGATGTAGTGGTAGCAGTGGGAGCACCAAAAAGAAAGTCTCCATGTTGAAATCCATAGCCTCCAAGTGGGATCAATCATGTAGGATCACGAGGTACTCCGTAGATGTCCACCATATGGATCAAGTGGATGCTCCATAGATATGCCACCAATGAGGTACAAGAATGGAACAAGATCTCATTGGACGAGATCACCTCCATGCAAGATAGCTAGGATGAATCCATGTGGTATGTGGGAACCTCCAAAGCTTGAAAATATCCACCATGAGATGTGTATCACCAAGAAGTAGGTCCTACAAGAATAAAATGTAAAACATGAAGAATGAAATGATAATCACATGGTAGTACATTTGTAGGATGTAGTCCTCCATGGAATGTACAAAGTCTTCATATGTGTCGATAGGACCATGAAAGCCTCCTCTGAACTAAGAAGATGGCTCAAAAAAAGATCCAAATGGGTGATGTACCCATGTAGATTCAAGAGTATCCTGTGGAGAATTAAAAGATGTTGTACTCCATGAATGAAACACTATATGCACAAAATTCTATTGTAAACAAGGTAAGTGGACTCTTGAGGAGATGAATGGAAAATGACGAGCCATTGATCTTGGAGTAAAGCCCAACGGAAGCTGAGGGGAAATGAAAACCTTTGATGGTACAATGGGAGGTGCAACCATCTGAGGTGTAAATTGAGAATGTGTCTCTAAGTCCTCATGCTCCAAAATTGTACCATGATTTGGAAAGCCATGTACAAAGAGAGCATGCTCCACCTAGTGTGATTGCCCGATAGTGAAATGATTCCCCTCTAAAGAGGAAATGGGAGGATCTGGATCTTGAGAAGAATCCAAAAGGAATGAATACGTAGATTATTCATCAAAAGTACAGTCTCTAGTAACTATAACTCAATGACTCTTAAGGTGATATAGTTTGTATGCCTACAAGTTTAGCAGAACTTGACGGGGTAGTTCTGTTCAAATTTTTGCAATATAATCATTTTTTTGCATCAGGGTATTTTAGTCAATGGCCATGGTTGAAGGCAGTGATGTATTTTGTATGTTGTCTATTGAGGATAAGTTGGATGGTTCGAATTACCCATAATGGTCTTATATGATGCATCATGTATTGGTCACAAAAGGATTGTGAAATGTTGTGCAGAGTGTTGAAAAACATCCTATTACACCTACAAATACAAGTATTGAAGCTAATGCAGATGGCATTGAAGATGCTGATATTCTTCAAATTCCTGTTTGTGCTGTAGTTCTTGGTACACCTACTACAAAGCAAATTTTTTGGGATGGCAGAGATGCTCAGGCACATGCATTGATAACCTTGTTTGTCAAATGTGTTGTTATTCCTCACATTCACTCTTGCAAAACAACAAAGGATGCTTGGGATACACTTATCACTTTATACCAGGCAAGGAATGAGGCTCGTGTTGCTAACCTCCAAAAATAGTTGGAGAGTGAGCACATGAATGAAGGTGATTCTATGGACATTTTTCTAACAAGGATCAAAGACTTGAAGGAACAATTGATTTCTGCTGATGAAGTTATACCAAATAGTTCACTTGTGTAGACCGTTCTGAATGGTCTTCCTAATTCATATAAGAGTTTTGCTTCTACTCTTTGTTTGATGATGAAAGGCAATCCAAATACCTTGACATTTGAAGAGTTAGTCTCTGTTTTGTTGCCAGAAGATCAGTCTAGGCAAAACAGGTCCATTATGCATGTTGCAGATCAAGCTTTCCTGGCTAGTCAAAAGGGCAAAGGTAAATGGAGCTCATCTACTAGTAAGCAGAAATCTGCAGATGTCTTACATTCAAAGAAGGAAGACAAAGATGAGAAGAAACCAAAAAAGTAGAAATTTTTTTGCAAGTACTGTAAAGGAAACGATCATGTCATAAAGAATTGTCCAAAAGTGGCTGCAAATGAGGCAAAGAAAAAGGAGGCTTGAATGGTTGTTGCAGAGGCCTCTACACCAAAAATAGAGTCTGCTAATCTTGTATGGAATGAAGAATGGGCATTTACTACTATTTGTAGTTTTGACCCATCTTCTCATGAGCAGTTTATGTTTGTAGTAAACTCAGATGTTTGGTACTTTGATAGTGGGACAACCAAACATATGAACTTGCAGCACAATTTCTTCACTTCATGTGAGCCTGCCTCTACATGGAATACTATCACATGTTCCAACAACTCCTCTTATCCTAGTATGGGAGTTGGTAAGATCCTTTTGACTACTATCGATGGTAGTTCTTTTACATTGTCAGATGCTTTATTTGTGCCAGGGATCAAGAAAAATCTGTTATTAGTTTATGCATTAGCCAAAATTGGCTTGGTTGTGAAATTTGTTGATGACAGATGTATAGTACATGCTCTATCAAATAGCGATGTGATTATTGCTTCTGGCATTTTATGTCATGGGTTGTATAAACTCATAGACTATGAAAAATCTGTGAATGATTCAGCATGTGTAGTACATGATTCTCAGGCTATATCAGATACAAAGCTTTGGCATGCACGGATTGATAATATGAATTTTGCTAGTTTGGTACGCTTGTAGAAATCTGAAAGGGTGTCCTCTTTTCCCACACTTGAGGCACCCGATAAACATGTATGTGAAGGCTATATTTTGGGCAAAATGCAACATTCGTCCTTCCCAAAAGATGGTTCAATCGGAGCTACTTAGAAATTGCAGCTTGTTCATAGTGATGTTTGTGGTCCTATGCAGACACCTTCTTTTGGGAACTATCTTTACTTCGTGACTTTCATCGATGAGTTTTCCCCACATGCATGGGTATATCCATTTAAAGAAAATTCTGAAGTGTTTATGTTCTTCAAACTGTTTTTGGTTTTGGCTGAAAATCTGTCAGCATGTAAAATGGGCACCCTCCATTCTAATTGAAGGGGGGAATATATGTCTTCTAAATTCAATGCATTTATGGTCGAACATGGGATAAAACATCAGTGTATAGTGTCGTATACACCTCAATAGAATGGAGTTGCTGAACCAAAGAACATGTCACTCTGGGAGATGGCGAGGTGTATGGTGAAGAGTCAGGCTTTACCACATAGTTTCTAGCTTGAGGTTGTTATGTGTGCAACATATGTACTTAACAGGTGTCCCACTAAAGCACTGCAGTCTATCACTCCATATGAGGCTTGGCATGGTTGCAAGCCATCTGTTTCTCATCTACATGTTTTTGGTTGTTTGGCATATGCATTAGTGCCTGAACAATGCAAAAAATTGGATGATAAAGCAGTGAAATGTATTTTTGTTGGGTAGAGTTCTAAAAGCAAAGGCTATTGTTTGTATCATCCATAGACTGAACACATTTTGGTTAGCCTTGATGTTGTTTTTGTGGAAGATGCTATTCAGCCATTACTTTCATGTACTAAGGAGATATCTGTTAGCTCCAAAGATATGTATGATACTTTGCTTCCTCTTTTTATAGGTGGATAGTCTAGTGCTAGTCCTAATGAGGCAACATCTCAACCTTTACAAGTTTCATGTGATGATGCAAATCATTCCATTTCTTATGCAAATTTGCAGGATGCACTTGTTGATGAGAGAGCTGATATTGATGAGGCAAAAACTATGCCAAAATGGCTAGTGTAGACTTTGCGTAATAGCAAATTAGATGCACCTCTATCATATCATACTCATTCAAGCTCTCATAGTGCCTCTTTTGCATCAGATTTCTATGCTATGGCTACCTCTAGTCTTTGCAATGAGCATGAGCATGTTTTGTTTGATGAAGCACGAAATTCTGAAAATTGGATGGTTGTTATGCAATCAGAATATGATGCTATCATGAAAAATGGTATCTGGCCTTTATGTGACTTGCCTCTTCGCAAGAAGGCCATTGGCACTAAGTGGGTATATGAGCTGAAGCGTAAGCCTGGTGGAACAATTGATAGGTATAAGGCTAGGCTTATTACAAAGGGTTATGATCAAGAAAGAGACATTGATTTTGATGAGACATTTGCTCCTACATGTTGAATGACTATTATTCGTAGCATATGTGCACTTGTAGCTCATCATGGTTGGAATGTACATCAGTTGGACATTAAAACTGCATTTTTGAATAGTGACTTGCATGAAGAAGTGTATGTTTTTCAGCCTCATGGCTTTGTGCAAAAAGGGCATGAAAACAAAGTGTGTAGGTTGAAAAAGGCTTATATGGTTTGAAACAAGTACCATCTGCTTGGTATGAAAAGATACATGGCCATCTGATTGACATGCTACTCACTGGTCCTCATGAGAAGCATATTGCTAATTTTAAGGCTGATTTGCATGCCTCCTTTGAGATGTTTGATTTGGGGCATTTGCATCATTATTTGGGCATTTAGTTTATGCAAGTTGATGGCAGAATAGCTTTGTGTCAAACAAAATATATTGACACATTTTGCAGCATTTGGGCCTTAAAGACTGCAAAACTATTGCCACTCCTATGGAGACGGGTTTATGATTGAGTTGTCATGATGGTAGAGATGCATTTGATGTTGTTCTCTATCAACAAGTTGATTTACGTATGCATTACTTGGCCAAATATTCAATTTGCTATCTCACAAATGAGCAGGTTTATGCATTGCCCATGTGTCAAGCATTGGCAGGTGGTTAAGCACATCTTTTGCTACTTGAGTGGTAGCTGGCTACTTGAATTGTTTTATCCCAAGGAGGGATCACTACCGCTAGATTTGCATGCTTTTTCTAACTCTAACTGGGCTGGTTGCTATGACACTCATGTGTCCACTAGTGGCTTTTGCTTCATGCTTGGTAGCTCATGTATATATTGGTTGAGCAAGAAGAAGCCTACTGTGGCCACTTCTAGTTGTGAGGTTGAATATAGGGCAACTTTCATAGCGATTTGTGTGTGTGTGTGTGTGTGGCTGAGATGCCTTATGGCTGATTTGGTTGTTGGTCAATCTTATGCCACCACCATCTTCACTAATAGTCAGAGTGCATTGGCAGTTGCGAGGAACCTTGTGTTCCATGTTCGCACTAAGCACATTGAGGTGCATTATCATTATGTTAGGAAGAGGTTCTTTGTTGGAGTGATCAGCTTGGCATCTGTGCCCATGCAGGAGAACATTGCATACCTTTTCACAAAGGCTCTGCCTAGGGAGAAGTTTGAAGCTTTCCACAAAGCTTTGGGCTTACTTCCTTTTATGGATTGATTCCACATAGCTTGGCACTTCCTTATACATGAGTGACACCTCCTTGTTCACCGCATCACTCCTAGGGGGAATTTGTTGATATATTAAGGTAGTGATGCATGCAAACAAACTAGGACCATCGAGGCATTTTTATCCCTCTTTAGGAGGTTCCCCCCCTGTATATATGCCTATTGCCCTAATGGGCTACTTACCTTTGTACATTCTAGTGGTAATACATTCAGTACTATGTGATGTGCTCCAAGCTTCTCCTTCTTCCTTGTGTTGTTCATATGCTTTCGTAGACATCTAACTCCGATAAAATAGGTCCATTGTGGAAGTAGCAAGATCCATGTTGAATGAGAAGGAATTGCCAAATTACTTATGGGAAAGGCAATAAGCACTACCAGCTAGCTCATAAACAGTTTGCCCTCAAAGTATTTGGATGGTATGACTCCTTATGAAGCTTGGAATGGAAGGAGACCAAGCTTGGATCATTGCAGAATATTGGGGTGCATTGCATATGCACATATACCATCTCAAATAAGAGGTGAACTTGATCCTAAGGTAGAGAAATGTGTCTTTATAGGTTATGTGCTACATCAAATGGGTTATAGGCTATATAACCCCAGCATCAAATGTTTCATAGTGAAGCCTGATGTAGTGTTTGATGAAACCAAATCTTGGTTTGAAGATGATTGTAGGAAGATCAAGTTGCCATATGACTTGGAGGAAGAATTTCCAACAATCTCAAGCAAAGGTTCAAGTGATTTTGAAGATGATCAGAATACTTTTAGGAGAGATATCAATTCATGGAAATCCAAAGGTAAAGCAAAGGTACAAGAGTTAAAGGGATGTTGCAGAATCTTCTCAAACAACCATTAGAAGATCTACAAGGGAGAAGAAGAAGAAGCTAGAAAGGTATGGTTATGAAACTTCATTGGTAACTAAGCACTCTACCTATATAGCTCAAGACTTGAACTCTGAAGAGCTTTCATCTCATGAGGAGTCCAAGAAGAAACTAGAATGGAAGCATGCAATGGAAGAAGAAACTAAAACAACACTTGGGAGTTTGTACCCAAGACACCCACTATGAAGGTTATTTTGATCTAGATGGATCTATAAGGTATAGAAAAACTCTTATGGAACTATTAACAAGTACAAAGCTAGACTTGTGGCCAAAAGGTATGCTAAGACCAAAGGTATTGATTATGAGGAGACCTTGTATCCTATGGAAAGGATGCCAATAATCAAGGTACTCATGAGTATTGTAGCTACCAAAAATTGGAAGATATATCAGATGGATGTGAAGAATGCATTTCTCAATGAGTGGATCTCATAAGAGGTATACTATCTCAACCCCCTTGGGTGCAGATTAAGGAAGGATTTATATGGGTTGAAACAAGCTCCAAGGGTTTGGAATAATAGACATGTAACCTACTTACAAAACAAAGGATTTGTGGTGATCAAGCAAACCATTCCTTATTCATCAAGAGATCACATGGAGAAGTGATATACCTTTGTGGATATGTGGATGGAATTATACTTATAGGTAATTATGTTGATCATATTTGAAGAATCAAGTATCAAATGAAGAAGGAATTCAAGATCAATGACTTAGGGCGGCTCAGTTACTTCCTTGGACTTGTAGTGTATCTAGAGAAGAGTATGTATGTTACTCAAAAGAAGTACATGAAAGATATGATAGACAAATTCAAATGGAAAATGCTAAGGTTGTACGTACACCCATGGATGTAAATTCCAAGCTGAGTGCTCATGAAGGTGAGTTAATTGAAGATGTGACAAGTTATCAACGCTTGGTGGAAAGTCTTAACTATCATGCTCCCACTAGAGTAGATATATGCTATAGTGTAAGTGTTTTGAGCCAGTTTATGCGTACATCTAGAAAGTATGGAGGCAACCAAAAGGATTCTCAAATATCTCAAAAGAACAATTAATGTAGGTCCATTTTAATCATACACCTCTGATGTAGACATCAAGCTATTGTTTGATACAGATTGGGTAGGGTCAAGAGATGATAGAAGGAATACCTCTAGATATCTTTCATTTGTAGGTTCAAATCTTATCTCTTGGTCATCAAAGAAGAAACCTATTATTGCTCTCTCATCTTCAAAGGCTGAATATAGAGGATTGGCTAATGCAACTCAGAAATCTATGTGGATTAAGATGTTATATTCTGATTTGGGAGTGAAGTTGTCTACTCCTCACATATTGGTGATAGTATAAGTTCTTTGCATCTTGTAGCTAAACCAATTTATCATGCTAGGAGCAAACACATTGAGGTCCATTATCATTATGCTAGAGAGAAAATTTCAAGCAAAGAAATTGAGCTCTTATATGTATCTACTCAACAACAATGTGCAGACATGATGGGAGTAAAGTTGAGCAAGTTCAAATCTATGATTGGAATTCAATAAATATCAAGAGAGTGAAGACCCAAGCATCTTAGGCTTGAGGGGGAGTTGCTGATGCATGTGGCAAGCCTAAGTTCTTGACCACATGTATTAGAATTTATTGAACTTTTAGTACATCTATCAAACAATCACATTTGAAAAAGTGTACATATACATTGTCTATTTGATTAGGGGATGTCATCAATCATATCTCAAACATCGGAGTATGTATTGTACTTTCCTCTAAGCTATTGGATTCCTCCAACATTGCCATGTAATATTCTTCATAGATCGATATATATACTTGAAGTTTGACCATCTATTCTAGTCATTGTTCACAACTACAGTACGCTTCTCTGAGTTTGTCAACTTCTCTGAGTCATTGAAGTGTGTATAAGGTCTCATTGTTTTTTTAATCAATCGGAGATGAAGATAGAGTCTTTTAAGTGTGCCTAAAAATTCTTGTGGTCATTGGAGTTGTGTGCATTGAGATATGAACATATGTCTGAGATCATGGTTGTGCATCATCATCTTCCTAAAATGTCAAAATCACCCCCTCTGACTTCTTATACATATTGCTCATAGTATAATCACTCTAAAATCATGAAATGACTTGTGTTAGATCACTCATCACTTGACTTAAAGCTTTACAAAAGGATTTAGGTCAATGCTAGCAAGTTGTGAGCATTGAATGATTTTTTGAGTGCCTTCTTCCATAAATAGAAGGTTTTCTCTACATGAGCAGTATTCATAAGTTATCTATTTTGATATAGACTATTGAGATCAATTCTCCAAGGTATTGTACTCACATTATTACACATATTAGAAGCTTATGAATTCTAATAGAGATCCCACGTGAGACATAGGATGGACTGAGTAGGTGTTTGCCAAGTCCCTCTCAACTTTACAAACTGCCATCACTCCTCACATGAATAGAGAAAACCTTTTCATTCACCACAAATGAAATCCTCACTTAATTGTTACAAAATGGACACACAATGTCCATCATAGCATGGCATAAACACGAATGGAAAATGTGAGAATGAAATGAGTGTAAATTTATGCACAAAATGGAATTCCATGACGGAATGCCATGTGTGCTTTAAGGAGGTGTTCAATTTTTTGGACCTTATACATGCTAAAAATCTTCAAGAAAAGATGTATGTGTTATTGGCATTCATCATGTATCCACATCAATGAATAGTTTTGGCATATGTATGGATTTATGGATTGAGAGGGAGACTAAGTTTAATTAAAGTTTAGGATAGGAAAAGACTTCTTGATATGAAGTTAAAAGCATAAAAGTGTAACGATACATTGATGTATGTAGCTCAATAACCATTATAGTTTTATGCTTTTTAAATGTTGGCTGAATCCAAAAGCCAACAAATCTTTATAGAAGATAGAAGAACCTTAAGCTTAAAGATCTTTATGGATTCTCAAGTTCCATAGAACCCATGGCATGCCTGATTAACAAGGCCAAGGATTTAAGCAATAGATCAAGCATTGTTTCTCTTCTTACTAACCATGAGTTCGTGGTAACAAGAATTCGAATTGAAAAGACATCCAAAAGAGAAACTAAGGACTATATGAGACCCTACACAGAGTGACGGGTTAGTCTAAAATAAATATTTCATAATCATGAAAGATTCAGAGGCCCTTGGAAGTTCCAAAAAAGTGATCATTGAGGAACAATCATCAACCAATGGGGGAAGAAAATTTCATAATGTGACAGGTTGGAATAGGAGATGGTTGAACCATGTAATCTTTTTGACATTCATTCATTCCCCAAAAAGGTTCTCCCTTTTTGACAAAAGGTATGATCCATTTGGAGATTTAAAAGTGTCTCTTCAAGAGGAATGCAACTATTTAAGGCATATCTAGAGAAGAGGAAAATTAAAGAGTTTAAAGAAACTCTAAATACCGCTACTACAAAATATGTGTTTGACTAAGCTTATGATTGACACATGACTATATCCTTTGAAACAGATGCCTAAGTATGTCAATAGATAATATTTAGTATGAGAATAATAGATCTATTATAAAATGACATAAACAAAGACACTTTTGATTGCATTTCATCAAAGAAATTGTCTTTTCAAGTATAATTGAATACTTTGTAAGTTATATGCTACTTTATTAGACTAAGAGGAAGAAAGTTTTCCTAATGAACAATCCATGAGTAAGCCTAACATTGTTTGCACTAAGGCGAGCGTGTAAACTAGATGGTATGAGAATTCTAGATTTACACTATCACTAAAGTGGATTTTGTGGTATAGGACGTTGGATTTAAAGTTATTGAAGCTTGAACTCAAGGATATTTGATGACTTGTTCAATCAATTTGGAATTAAAGAGGAATGAGCATAAATAAATATTTGATTGGGTTTATGCTTGGGAAATAGTATGAGCATCAATTTCCTTGAAAATCTAAAGTTATTGTGGATGAAAAGTCTTAAAGGAGGGAAGAAAGGTATTACTGAAATGATACTTCTAAGCAAAAGATACATTACTTGAATTCTTTTTGAAGATAATGAGTGCATCTAGCATCGTTACCTTATGTTTGAGAGTGAAACTCAAGTAAACTCATGAAGGTTCAATTTGGCAATAATCAAAAGATAAGATAGTCAAGTGCTTGAAGCATATCCATAGTAAGGTACTTGAGAATGGATCAGGAAAGTGAGTATGATGATTTTCTTAAGTCAAAGATATGACATATAATTGTTGATACATAGAAGAAGAACAATTAAAGGTTATGAGAACATCAACAGGATGTTAAAGACTTAAGCTAGATGAAAACTCATGAAAGTATGATTTAAAGATCGCAATAAACTCCCATGGGTAAATATCAATCGAGAAGAAGGTATCTAAAGGAGAAAAGACTTGGTATTATCTGAAGTCAACTTGGATGGATAAAATTTAGAGCAAGCCAATGTACCTAGATTAGTCAAAGGGATCAAACATTTTATGGTTTGATAAATCATGCCAAAGAAAGGCCACTGGATGAAAAAGTAAGTCTTTGAAATATAAGATTACTTGGCATGAGAATTAGGCACCTTAGTCCTTGCTCTCTTGACACCAAGGAATTCAAAGATGAAATTTGCAGTTATAGAGAATGATTAAAGAGCATTGAGATGACAAAGAAGGTGGAAAAATAAAGGATGTAGTTTCTATGGATTGGAGAAGGAACTCATTGGTATGGGACAATGTGAACTGACTCCCTTTGGGAATTTTCTCTGATGGCCAGAGAGGAAGAAGACTCAAGATTCGATAGAAAACATAAGGATAAGCCTTAAAGATAAGACCATTCAGAGTAAGGTCTTAGGTTCACAAAAGGTAAAAATACATGTTATTTGAACCAATTGAAGACAATGTTAGATTCAAAAGATGGTAAATGAAACAAAGTGACATTTACCTTAAACAAGGCTATCATTTATCCTCTTAAAGAAGATGTATTATTTTATATAGAATGTGTATTCAACTTTAGATTGCATATTTGTTTTGGGTAAATACCAGGAGAATATTAGAAAGGTTACTTGAGTGAAAGTCCAAAAGTGACGTGCTTGCTAAAAGTGAAGTCTATTCAGGTATAAAGTTTTGAATGATTTCAATCTTTGGATGGTGAGAACAAGTGATTCAAGAATGGTCACTAAAATTACTAAAAGGGTATGGGAGATGATTCCAAGAAAGAGGTATCTTTTCTTGCAAACCTTGGAATAAAAAGAAAAAAAAGAAAAAATTGTGCAGCTTCCCTGACATATTCATGAGTTGATAGCTTCCATTCTTGAACTTTGTCTTGATCAGAAATGGTCCTTCCCATCGTGGTTGGACCTTTGTATCATGCATTTTATCAACAATTATCATACCTTAGAACAAGAGTTCCTTCTGTTAACCCTTTATCCTTTAGTTGTTTGTTGAATTCCTCCCTTCATTTCTCTGCTTGATTGATGTAATGTTCCACTGCAAGCTCCCTTTTCATACTCAATTGTTGTAGATCTGTAAGCCTCTTTTGGATTACCTCTTCTTCACTTTCTGCACTTTCTTTTTGCAGTACACGGAGACTTCAGATCTCCACTTCTATTGGTAATAAGGATTCTTGTCTGTACCATAAATGAAAAGGAGTGAATCCTAAGGATGCCTTGTAGGATGTGCGATATGCCCATAATGCTGCAGTGAGGTGCTTGTCCCATTCCTTAGGATGCTTCTTTACCTGCTCACTGATGATTTCACAAAGAATTCCATTGTTCTTTTCAACAAGACCATTACATTCAGGATAATAGGGTGTGGAGTATCTATGCCTTATGTTTAATCTACTCAATAGATCATTCAGAACATTTGATCTAGAACCTGGACCATGATCAGACACTATCTCTAAAGGTATCCCAATTCTACAACATATGAAATCATAAATGAATTTCCCAATATCTTGTGCTATTGTCAATTTTGTGCTAGCTGCTTCTGTCTATCTAGTAATGGAGTCTACTGCCACAATGATGTACTCCTTCCCTGATCTTTTCCTTGTAAGGGGTCCAATTGCATCAATTCCCCATTTTTTGAACGGCCCATAAGATATGATTGGTTTCCTTGGTTCATACATAAGCCTCTTATTCCCTATAATCTGACATTTATTGCATGTTTTACACCAATATTGAACATCTTTATGAAGTGTAGGCCATGTATACCCTGCTTGAAGTACTTTCCTTATTGTTATTTCATGTGAGAAGTGTCCTCCACATGCATGATCATGACATGTTTATTTCATCTGATGAGGGGACCCTTCTAAGGATAAGATCCTTACCTTTCTCATAGAGATGATCTCCTATGATTTGGTACTATAGAGCCTTCTTCACTAGTCTATGCCTTTGTACCTTGTTTAGGTGCTTGCGTGATTCTCCAGTCTCCAGAAATTCGATGATATCTTTTAATCCTTCTTGACCTACAAAATTGTTGTCTCCAAGCCTCATGGATGCAATGAAACCATCAAATTGTTCATTTGCTAATGCATCTGCTTCCTTATTTTTAGTCCTTGGTACATGACATA
>CM035412.1:172210390-172212890 GCA_020310875.1 Ceratopteris richardii
TTAAAAACACTTCGGACTTTGCCTTCAATGGATATACCCATGCATGCCTGGAAAAATCATCAATGAAAGTCACGAAGTAAAGATAGTTTCCAAAAGAAGGTGTCTGCATAGGACCGCAGACATCACTATGTACAAGCTACAATTTCTGCGTAGCCCGAACTGAACCATCTTTTGGAAAGGAGGAACACTGCATTTTGCCCAAAATACAGCCTTCACCATATCAGATTTCTGCAGGCGTAGCAAACTAGCAAAATTCAGATGACCAAAGCGTGCATGCCAAAGCTTTGCATCTGACATAGCCTGAGAATCATGAACTGCACATGCCGATCATTCACAGATCTTTCATAGTCTATGAGCTTATACAGCCCACAACATAAAATGCCAGAAGCAATAATAACATCGCCATTTGACAAATCATGAACTGTACATCTGTCATCAACAAATTTCACAACCAAGCCAATCTTGGCTAATGCAGAAACTGATAACAGATTCTTCTTGATCCCTGGCACAAATAAAGCATCTGACAAGGTGAAAGAACTACCATCAGCAGTAGTCAGAATGATCTTACCAACTCCCATAACAGGATAAGAGGAGTTGTTGGCGCACGTGACAGTATTCCCTGTAGGGGCAGGCTCGAGTGAAGAGAAGAAAGTGCTCTGCGAGCTAATATGTTTGGTCGCCCCACTGTCAAAGTACCAAACATCTGAGTCCACTGCAGACATGCACTGCTCATGAGAAGATGGGTCAAAACTGCAAACAGTAGTAAATGCCCATTCTTCTTCCTGCACAAGATTAGCAGACTCTGTTTTTGGTGTAGAGGCTTCTGCAACAACCATTCCAGCCTCCTTTTTCTTTGCCTCTTTTGCAGCCAGTTTTGGACAGTTCTTTATGATATGATCATTCCCTTTACAGTACTTGCAAAACAATTTCTGCTTTTCTGATTTCTTCTCATCTTTATCCTGGTTCTTCGAATGTGCAGCATTTGCAGATTTCTGCTTACTAGTAGAAGAGCTCCATTTTCCTTTGCCCTTCTGACTAGCCAGGAAAGCTTGATCTGCAACACACATAATGGACATGTTCTGTCTGGACTGATCTTCTTGCAACAGAACAGAAACTAACTCCTCAAATGATAAGGCATTCGGATTTCCTTTCATCATCAACTGAAGAGTAGAAGCAAAACTCTCATATGAATCAGGAAGACCATTCAGAACGGTCTGCACAAGTGAGCTATCCGGTATAACCTCATCAGCAGAAATCAACTGTTCCTTCAAATCTTTGATCTTCGTTAGGAAACTGTCCATAGAATCACCTTCATTCATGTGCTCACTCTCCAACTGTTTTCGGAGGTAAGCAACACGAGCCTCATTCCTAGCTTGGTACAATGTGATAAGTGTATCCCAAGCATTCTTAGCTGTTCTGCAAGAGCGAATATGAGGAATAATGGCACGTTTGACAAACAAAGCTATCAATGCATGTGCCAAAGAAGCTTGGAGCACAACACACAATACTGAATGTATTACCAGAGAATGTACAAAGATAAGTAGCCCATTAGGGCAATAGGTGTATATACAAGTCGGGGGAAAAAAACCTCCTAAAGAGGGAAAAAGTGCCCCGGCGGTCCTAGTGTGTTCACACACATCACTACCTAAATATATCAACAGGCCCATCCCCGTGTTTTTGTGGCAGGCCTTTTTTTTGCATTCCTAAGCCATGAAACCACATGCCATGCACATTGGAGCATATGATTGGCCTTAGATAGGTTGCAATGCATGCTAACCCTCTTATCAATAGATAAACAATGTTGATGAACATTCAAATGTACTTAATTATTGTTGCATGCTTATATGCACCCAGAGGAGTCTAAATATTCTCTAATCATTGCACATAAGAAGAGTTTTCCACAATTCCCCAAGTTTAGGTTGTAATTGAGGGACATAGACTTCCAATATAGGGAACCTACTGCATGGGATGGCCTAAGAATGCAAAAAAAAGGCGTACCAGAGAAACGCGGGGATGGGCCCTGCAAAACTTTTGTAGGGCCCATCACTGCGTTTCTATGGTAGGCTTTTTTTTTGCATTCCTAGGCCGTTGCATGCATTTTGGGCAACACAACTTACAAGAATCAATGGGAAAAGAGTGATTAATCTGTGCAAAAGTTAAGAGATTGTGAAAAGCGTAAAGACAATGCACATGGAAATTGGAAAACAATAATTGGTATTATAAAGTTTTTACAATTGGCTCTTGGCCTTGAGGCTCTCCACTACATTCTTTCTTCTCTGAAAAGACAGTGGCAATTGGTATGTCAAAACTGATTGGGATATTAACTGAGGGTCTTTCGATCCAAGACCTAAAGCTATTCCTATTTGACCTAATATTTTTCCTCTAAAGTTAACCCCTAGGGTAGTAAGGGCAAAGGACTTCCTAGCCTGAAATATACAATTGGTCCCTTGCATTATTGTAGATAGGCACAAAACTTTGCTCAAGGCCTTCAGACACCAAG
>CM035412.1:172232890-172235390 GCA_020310875.1 Ceratopteris richardii
ATCATTGGAGTAGGAGAAATTGAGCTTATAGCTGCAAATGGAGGTGTGATTCTCTTAAAAAATGCATTGTATTTGCCCGATATCAAGAAGAACTTAATTTCAGTTCCATTGATTACTAAAGCTGGACTTCATGTACACTTTGTTGATGATAAGTGTATGGTTCATGATTTCAGCAATGGTAATGTTATCGTGATGTCTGGTACATTATGTAATGGGCATATATGCCTCAGCAAAATGGTGTTGCCGAGTGTAAAAATAGAACTCTACTTGAAATGGCATGATGTATAGTTAAAGGAAAGCATCTTCGTGATAAGTTTTGGATGGACGCGGTCATGTGTGCAAACTATGTGTTGAATTGCTGCCCTACAAAAGCATTGAGAGTCATCACTCCTTATGAGGATTGGAATGGTCATAAGCCGATGGTTAGTCATATGTGTGTGTTTGGTTGTTTGGCATATGCTCTTGTGCCATCACAACAACATCACAAACTTGATAACAAGGCAAAGAAATGTATATTTGTTGGTTATATTGCTGAAAGTAAGGGATATCATTTGTACCATCCATTGATGAACACAATTATTGTGAGTCGAGATGTGGTATTTGCTAAAAATTCAGTTTTCCCTCTACTTGAATGCAAAAAACAGCCAACAGTTAGCTCACAAAATATGTTTGATACACTCATGCCTTTGTTTCGAAATGGTGCACTTAACTATGGCCATGTAGACTAGCCAACTGAGGCTCAAAGGGCTGAAAAATTCCAGCCAAATAGGGCTGAAAATGCAGAGAATTTCCAGCCAAACATGGCTGAAAATTTTCAATAAAAAAATTATCAAAACTGCTAGAAATTTCCAACCACAAATGGCTGAACATTTGCGTCAAAGTATGGCTGAAAATGAGCATGAAATTCAACCCACACATGATGTACATATTGAAGATGTTTTACATAATGAATGCATGTCTATCAAGAGTGCACAAACTATGCCAAAGTGGCTGAAACAAACTTTGCAAGACAACAAATTGAGTGCACCTTTACTTGGTAGAACAAGATGAAGCTCTCACCATGCATCAAGTAATTTTTTGAATTACTCTCTTATTGCTACAGCATGTAATGAAGAGCCACTTTCTTTTGAAGATGCATGTGATTATCCACAATGGATGAGTGCTATGCAATCAAAAATGGATTCCATACATAGGAATGGTACTTGGGAGTTATGTGAATTGCCAAAAGGAAAGAATGCCATTGGTACAAAGTGGGTTTATAAGATTAAGAGAAAATTTGATGGTAGCATTGATCGCTACAAAGCTAGATTGGTTGCCAAAGGATACGTGCAACAATCTGGCATTGATTATGAGGAAACATTTGCACCTACTTCACACATGATTACCATTCGTACCGTGGTTGCATTGACTGCCCATCAAGGTTGGGAAGTGCATCAGTTGGACATAAAAACAGCCTTCTTGAATGGTGATTTGCAAGAAGAGGTTTATGTGAAGCAACCTCCTGGATTTTCTATGAAAGGGAAAGAGCATATGGTTTGTCACTTGCATAAAGCCTTGTATGGTCTCAAGCAAGCTCCATGTGCATGGTATGACAAAATCCATAAGCACTTGATTGCTCTTGTCTTCACATGTAGTCTGATTGAAAGCACACTCTATGTATGCAAAAATGGGGCTGATCTTATAGTGCTTGTTCTTTATGTCGATGGCATACTCTTTACTAGGTCATGTGATGCAAAACTTGACATTCTTATGGCTGATTTGCAGCATACTTTTGATGTCACTTATCTTGGTCTTTTGAGCTACTATCTTGGCATCCAGTTTGTATCCGTTGAGGGGGGAATTGTTATGCATCAAGCAAAGTATGTTGAAAAACTACTTCAGTGTTTTGACTTTGAGGATTGCAAGGCAATTTTCACACCAGTTGAGACAGAATTCAGGTTCTTAGCTGAGGATTCGAGTGACGAATTTGACACTTCTCTTTATCAGCAAGTTGTGGGATGTCTTATATATGCATGGAACACAAGGCCGTTTATATAGTATGCAGTTTCCCAGCATTGGCAAGTGGTGAAACATGTGTTTAGATATCTCCGAGGCACTTTGAGCTTAGGTCTCTTTTATGGCAGGGACATTCAGCCATGCTTGCATGCTTTTACAGATAGTGATTGGGCTAGTTGTTATGATACTCACGTGTCCACTAGTGGTAATTGCTTTTTCCTTGGAGACTCATGCATACCTTGGTTGAGTAAGAAGCAACCTACAATGGTGACATCGAGTTGTGAAGCTGAGGATAGGGTAGTTTTCATAGCTACAGTGGAGTGTATATGGTTGAGACGCCTATTGATGGATCTTTGCATGGAGATTGATGCTGCTACACATATTCTCACTAACAGTCTGAGTGCTTTGGCTGTTGCACGAAACCCAGTGTTTCATGCACGGACCAAACATATTGAGGTGCATTATCACTATGTGAGAGAGCGCCTTCATGCAAGAGATATTGATT
>CM035412.1:172257890-172262890 GCA_020310875.1 Ceratopteris richardii
AAGAACAAAAACAGGATGTAGTTGAGTTACATGTTCCATAAGGTAGGACACTTGCTACCATTAGGCAAGTGAAGGGTGCCAAGCTTATATGTACATTAGAATTGTTAGTTGATAATGAAAAGGTTAAGTTGGATAGGGTCAAGTTTGATTTGGATCAAGCCAAGGTCTCGAAGGCAGCTTAGTCTAAAGTGAGTACGATAGTCATTGAGATGAGAAAAAAGTTACAAGCATCTCAAGAGGGATTGAAATGTGATGTGAGAATGGCTCCTGAGAGGAAAACTCAAGTGGAGATGCAAATGCAGATTTATACTGTTAATTTGGAGTTGTTAGGGGTTGCACCATTTGCAAATGACAAGGTGCATGAACTAGAGGTAATTTAAGCTCTATTCACATTGGTTGGAGGATTTTTGAAAGGTTGAATACTGATCACATGGATTGCTATAACACAGGCTGAATACAAGTTGCAAGAGGAGTCCACACACATTAACTCCGATAGTGATCTAGACCGAATGATTGAGATTTGTCTTGATCTAGTTAGCACCTCAAATATTCATCTATCTAGTCACAACTCTGTAGTTGATAAAGAGGTTCCTCTTTCTATCCACATGGCTATCACTTGTCAGTTTGAATCTAGGCTAGGATCTGGCTTTAACCTATATGACATCCCTCAAAGAGATCTTCCTCCACAAACTGATCCAAATACTCATCCAAATCAAGTTCTTCCTTCAAATATTGATCTTCCAAAGCAAGTTCCTTTGACAACTAATGATCCCATTGTTTGTTCAAACAAGGATCATCTGCAAAATCCAACTTTTGATCCTAATGAGAGTCCAAAAAGAGATCTTCTTCGAACAAATGCTGCGAATGAAACCTCCTTGACACAAAACTATTGTAAGAAGCCTCAATTTCTGGCATGTCTGGATCCTCAACAAAAGTTATACATGTTGATGTACAAGAAGATGCCACTCTAGTGTAGTTTATGGAAAATGCAAAAAGAAATTTGCAAGCACCTGTGAAACGATAGAAGAAACCAAGCCATTTGCACCCAATTACAAGGTGGCAGACTACTCGGTCACACCTCAATGGAGGCATTGTACCTGATATAGAGGATCTTCTAAAAGAATAGTACCACTATTGATCCTCTTACACCTCTGCTTTGTAATGGTTACTATCCCCACATGTGGCATCATTCAAATATATTAGCTATCAACCACTGAAAACACATTGCCTCAAAATTCAGAGACACACATCTTAAACTAGTGCGCTTGCCATAAATAAATGAAATTGTGCTTGATAAATTTCTTTAGAGTTTTCTCAAATAATTATGTTACAACTTTAGGACTCATCTCTCTCTTTAACAATTCTTTCCTTTTACGAACTTGTCCTTCATATAGTGACTCGACATCTTCAAATATCTTTAGAGGAGGAATATGATATTCCTCACTACTAGTCTCTCTCTGACACCACTTAAAATGTCCTACTCTGTAATCAGATCACTCAGCCATCACACATTTGTATTGGTGTAATATGGTATCATTCTGACGTGGACATAGAATACTCTTTATAATGATGCTAATTGATTGAAATGTAGTTGTTGAAGCATTGTACCTTGATGTCTACCCTACTTGAGAAATAGAACAATCACAATTACAAAGACAACTATGCCCAACAGAGCTTGATTGACATAAGAGATTGATTGTATCCTTAAAGTACAAGATTTGAATGTGATAAATGCAGCAACATGTGAATCTATGTTTCAATCTCCTAACAAAATATGGCTTCAATGATTCAAACTTTCAAAGTTGGATACTTATCATTGGATGGCATTGTTTGAAGCGTATAAATAGCTCCATCTACATCACACAAACAAGTGGCTATTAGTAGTCATTAATCAACCTGTTACCAGTTTGTTATTACTAAGTAGCTGGTTCTTGGTTAGTTGTTACAAGGTATTAGCTTGTTACTAGTTAGCTACTACTAAGTAGGTAGTTCTTAGTTAGTTGTTGGTATTTTGTTATTATTTTTAGCTTGTTACCGATTAGTTATTACTAAGTAGCTAGTCCTTGGTTAATTATTTGTAATTATCTATTACTAATTAGCTATTACTAATTAGCTTGCTGCCAGTTAGCTATTACTAAGTAGTTGGTTATTAGTTAGTTGTTAGTAATTAGCTATTACTAATTAGCTTGTTACTAATTAGCTATTACTAAGTAGTTGGTTCTTGGTTAGTTGTTTGTAATTAGCTATTACTAATTAGCTTGTTACTAGTTAGCTATTTCTAAGTATGTATTTCTTGGTTGTAATTATCTATTACTAATTAACTTGTTACAAGTTAACTATGATTAAGTAACTAGTTCTGGGTTAATTGTTCGTAATTACCTATTACTAGTTAGCTTATTACTAGTTAACTATTACTAAGTAACTGGTTCTGCATTAACTATTAGTATTTAGCCATTACTAATTAGCTTGTTACCAGTAAGTTGTTTCTAGGTAGCTGGTTCTTAGTTAGTTGGTAGTAATTAGCTAATACTAATTAGCTTGTTACCAGTTAGCTATTTCTAAGTATCTGGTCCGTGGTTACTTGTTTATAATTAGCTATTACTTATTAGCTTGTTACTAGTTAGCTATTATTAAGTAGCTAGTTCTTGGTTAGTAATTAGCTATTAGTGCTTGTTACTAGTTAGCTATTACAAAGTAGCCAGTTCTTAGTTAGTTGTTTGTAATTAGCTATTACTAAATAGCTTGTGACTAGTTATCTATTATTAAGTAGTGTGTTCAAGGTTACTTGTTAGTAATTATCTATTACTATTAGCTTGTTACCAATTAAATATTACTATGTAGCTAGTTCTGGATAACTTGTTAGTAATTAGCTATTACTAATCAACTTGTTACTAGTTAGCTATTACTAAGTAGTTGGTTCTTGGTTAATTGTTAGTGATTAGCTTGTTACTAATTAGCTATTTCTACTAAGTAGCTATTATTATTTAGCTTGTTCTTATTTTGTTGATACTAAGTAGATTGTTACTAATTAGCTATTTCTACTAAGTAGCTATTACTATTTAGTGTGTTCTTAGTTTCTTGATAGTAAGTAGCTTGTTACTAGTTAGCTATTTCTACTAAGTAGCTATTACTAATTAGCTTGATCTTATGCATTTATTATTTATTAGCTATTATTGAATAGCTTGTTCTGAATAAACTATTACTAATTTGCTTTTTACTAGCTAGTTAGGTATGCATAGCTTTCACTATTACTTGTTATCTTGTAACTTGTTAACTAGGTATGCATAACTTCTACTATTAACTATTAGCTTGTTGCCATAGTAGCTATTACTAACTAGCTTGTTACTAGTTAAATTTTATATTAGTTAGTTTATGTTTAGTTAGATATTACTAATTAACTTTTTACTATGTCTAATAAGCTAAAACCGTGAACTTACAACTAAAAATAGGATTACCAGAGATACATCAAGAAGGTGAACATGGTGCTCCAAATATTGATTTTTGCCAAGTTGGGTCTTGCTTATATCCTTCTTATTTGGTGACACCCTGCTCTCCGTTGTCCAAAACATGCTAATCAGATTCTTGACCTCTTATGTGATACATATGGTACATGTTGATCTACTAGTTGTCTTCAAAACGCTATGATCCGACTCAATTGCACTTAACTATCCAATCGTATCATAGACGAATTTCCTACTTACTCCCAATACCCTAGAAAGTCTTGAAATATCTATTTGATTTGCTAATGAATACACATCACTATTTAGAATCATCATCAATGTTGATCTCTTCAACACAAGGTCATCAAAAATCTTTCTCATACTTTGTAGTGTATTTTGAAGATTAGTGACAAGTGCAAATGTTACATGATCTTTTCTTTTGCTCGTTGCATCAAAAAGTTGCCCAATACATGGACCCTACAACATCCTATTTAGTGCCTCGATTTTATCTTCACAACATAGGTGTCTAGTTTGATTATCAAAATACTTGATGATCTTAGCCATAATGCCATCCAAGTTGCTTGAACTACCATTAACATTACCCTCCACATTAGCACCTGACCTTGATGTCGTGTCTCTATATTTCTTTTTCTTTTCCTTCCAATAACATCTTAATGCTTGCAAATCACTATCCACTATTGGTATTGGTCCGCTTGTCTGAGATCTCCCTACATCAACACATTATAAATGAAGAAGAAACTATAAATACAATAACATCTACCACTTATCAGTCTACTTTATTTTATTGATTTTACGATGAGTATGCTCATCAGATATCAATATGTACTCCATCCCTTACGTATGTAGACTTGTTATACCACTTTTTAACGTGCAACAATCATCCAAAACCTCATATGTTAGATACAATGAATGAACAAAATGAAACTAAGTGAACATTGTGAAACCACTTTCAAACCTACAACAAGCATCCACAACGTCAGATGTTACTCATATCTAACTTCCTTTTTCCTTTGAGAGAAGATGAAAAAACTAGATTAATCAAGGAATGGTACAAAATGTGCAAGGGCCAAGAGTTGACACATCACCATAAAATCAACGTCATCAATCTTTACAACAATGATTACTCTATGATGTAATGACCAATCTCTACAACAGATTATTCAATGAGTAACTGCATGAGGGCATTGCTTCATCAATTAAGCAACAAACACAAATAGAATTCTCGACATACATTTTGTAATCTCAACTCTATCAGGATGTTGAAGACATATCACAAAGGCGATTAGATTCCTGTTTTTTATTAATCTAAAACTGCCATTTCAATGTCAAGCGCACTTCTTTTTTAAAAGTACCATACATCCAATAATAGCCCATGCAATATACCATCATCACTTGATATCGAGTATCAGAAAGTTACTAAGATGTAACGAATCATATGAATTAAAAGCAAGAATTCAATACATTCCTTACTGGCAGTGGTGTACCGTCAAGCAATTCGCAATTCTTCCCTTTGAAATTGATGCAATCTACTCTTGAACT
>CM035412.1:172289833-172297333 GCA_020310875.1 Ceratopteris richardii
TCTATCTATCTATCTATCTATCTATCTATCTATCTATCTATCTATCTATCTATCTATCTATCTATCTATCTATCTATCTATCTATCTATCTATCTATCTATCTATCTATCTATCTTTCTATCTATCTATATATCTATCTATCTGTCACATACATACACATACACACTCATACACATACACGCACACATGCACATACACACACATACACCTACACATACACATTTACATACATACATATACACACTCATATACATGCAGATACATACACATAGGCACATACACTTACACAAACATATGCACATATATACATATACACACTCATATACATGCACATACATACACATATGGCAATACACTTACACATACATTTGCACATACATACATATAGACACACGTACACATACATATGCACACATACACATATGCACATACATTTATACATACACATATACATACATACACACTCACATACACATACACATACACACATGTATATGCATAAAACTTATCTATATGCACATATATACACACAGAGATAGAGGCATATACATGCATATAGACACACTTACATAAATATAGATATATACCTAAATAAGCATACATACATTTTATACACATACAGCTACATGTTAAATATAAAAAACAATAAAAATCATTAAAAAAACAAGACTTTTCATTAATTAGTACCGTAGACACAATTCAAAACATAACTGAAATGAGAAAATATATAGATATAAAAAAAGTAAGTATATCAATGTAAAATATATCCAATGTAATATATCAGTCATCATCATCGTGATCATCCTCATCATCATTATCATCATCATCCTCATGATCATCTTCATCATGATGATCATTCGCATGATCTGATGTATCTGTAGTGGCATCATGGGTAGAGGTGTGAGCACTTTGTGACAATCAAGATCATCCCACCTATGTCTGTCTCTCCACCTAATCCATATCTGCCTCTCCATAATACTCTTGTATTATGTATAATAATCGTAAATAAATAAAATATATAAAACATCAATAAAAATAAAATAATTACATGAAATTTACTAATACTCACAAAAGCATTTGGATGATCTTGCATGTACTCACTAAGACGTCGATATCCACAATGTGTAGCGAAATCGATTTCCTCTTTTGTAGGATATTGACCATAATCCTTTCATTGCATTGAAACAAATAAAAAGATTAATTATTAGTATTTTAACTAAAATACAAAATATAGTTTCAATAATACATATACTTACAAATGTAGCTACAAAACCATGATGGCCCATTTGGCCTAAATGTGATGTATGGCCAGACTCAACTCTCTTCTTTGCTGCCGCCTGCATTTATTTAATGAAACAAAAAAACATAGATTAAATATAAAACATATGAGAATTATAAGTCACTGTAATATAAACTATTAATTTGTATACCTTCTGCTGAGAAAATGATTCCTAAAGATGTAGCTATCTGCAAAAATACTGCCATGTCTTAGGGGGTATGTTAGGTCTTCTTTTATTTTGTTCTACCATACAATATCTCTTGTTATTCAATCTCAAACAAAAAAAAGAATCAGAATATAAAAACACTTTCAATTTATAAACATACACATATACATACATGCATACACATACACTTACGCATATACACACACATAAATGCATACACATACACATATACATACATACACATACATAGTAAATACATACCCACACACATACATATATACATACACTTACATATACATACCCACATATACATACACATTCACATATACATCCATGCATACACATACATACATATATACACGCATACACATATACACACATACACACATACACACATACACATACACACATACATGCATACATTTACACATATACATACATACATATACATAGTAAATACATACCCACATGCATACATATATACATACACTTACACATACATATATATCCACACATACATATACACATACACATACATTTACACTTACACATATACACACACATACATGCATACACATAAACATACATAGTAAATACATACCCACACACATACACAACACATACATATACACATACACATACACATACACTTACACATATACACACACATAAATGCATACACATACACGTATCCATACATACACGTATCCATACATACACATACATAGTAAATACATACTCACACACACATACACATATACGTACACTTACACATACATATATATCCACACATACATATGTATGCACACATACATATACACATACACATACACTTACACATACACATACACTTACACTTACACATATACACACACATAAATGCATACACATACGCATATACATACATAGTAAATACATACCCACACACATACATATATACATACACTTACACATACATACCCACATATACAACACATATACATAGACATACATGCATACACATACACATACATACACATATACACACATACACATATACACACACATACATGCAGACACATACACATATAAATACATACACATACATAGTAAATACATACCCACACACATACATATATACATACATTTACACATACATATATACATACATTTACACATACATATATATCCACACATACATATATATCCACACATACATATACATATACACATACACTTATACTTACACATATACACATACACATACACACATATACACATACACATACACACATAGATACATGCATACACATACACATATATACACACACACATACATATACACACACATACATATACACACACATACATAGTCAATACATACCTACACACATATAGATACATGCATACATATACCCATACATATAGATACACACATACATAATAAATACATGCACACATACACACACACATGCATCCACATATGCATACATACGTACATACATATGTCATACATTTATAGTTTTATATGTGTATTTATATGTTAGAATGTGTATTTGTGTATATGTGAATATGTGTGTATGTGTAAACACATAAATGTGTATATGTGAATGTGTATGTATGTAAATAATCATATTATCAATATCTACTACCTTTATTTGATACACAATCAGATTTTGATCAACCAGAGGAACTCCACCACTGTCTCTTCGTGCAAGGACTACTTATTGTAAGTATATCAAACTTTTAATTCTAATATTTGATAGATACATACATGATTGATATATGTTTTTTTATTGTTATATTATAACCAGATTCTGATCAATCAAAGGGTACTCCACCACCTCCTATCCATGCAATGACGTCTTCACATGTGTCCTCCGATAGGAATTATGATGATTTTTACTATCAAGAGCATATTATATGTTGGTGTAATTTTTGTTATGGTATGTATCAAAGACCACTATTGGAATGCATTGAACATGAGGTAGAGTATGACAATTTCGAGCATGCACCACCTCCGAATCAATGTGATAGAGCTTGGGCATGCATTGATTCTATAAACTAATTTCATTATTTTAATTGAAAATCATATGCAAAATCAAATTATACTTAATATACAGGAATATTTGCTCGATGATGATAAAGATGATTCTTCTACTAATAATGTACCTCGTACACATCACAGACTTGGCATTTATCAATTACAAGCAGAGGTTTTTCGAAATCCTCTACCTCTTGATTTACTGACTGGAACGTCTGAAGATTATCCATTGCCAACTCGTGATCGTCCTCTAGTACATACATATGATAGAAAAAGTTATGGAGGATGGAATAGAGGACCACTTCCTTTAGATGGAGAGGTTTTTAACTTTTGGGGTAATCACTAAATGATTGCTCCTTCCACTATTACTAGTGTTGGTCGTGGTCTCTTTATTGTAGAGGATTTCATCAAACTCTGAAGTCACTCTTATGTCATTTTGTGGTTCTATATATGGATGGGGAGATTGGCATCAACTTACACATTATGTTCAAAGCATGACTACTTGTGGATTATGCCTGAATGCAACGTCTCTTGCTAGTAGAGAGATTACACAATGCGAAAATGAAAGATTATATATTGATGGAAGACCTTACATGCATGGAAATATAGCAGGTTTAATAAATAGTAGTCGATGATATAATAGTTCAATGATTAATTGCACATTTGAGGAGCATGAAAATAGTCACAAATGTATCTTGCTACATTTGTAGAAATGTAGCAAGATACATAGTTGTTAGTGCTATTACTTCATTACATGCTGGTGATGAATTATTAGTGAATTATGGATGGCATAGACCTCCAAGAGCACCTTTTAGCTGGAGAGCAATGAAGACTTTCTATTCACTTATGTTGTGTTGCATTGAAAACTCTAATTGATTGAAACTATTTTTAAATCAACTTACATATTTAAATTTATGTATCGAATACTAATGATTTATATTCATGTGTGTAGATTCCTATGTATGACATTGATGATCTTCCACCACACCATTTAGGGTTGCCAGTAAGACCTCATTTATCAAAAGCTTCCATGAGGAGACTATGCAAAAGTGATCCTGATTAATATGCAAGATTGAAAGACCTATATTCAAAAGACAATAAAGTACAAGATTTTTGTGATAATGATGAAGATGATGGCATGGCAAGTTTTATTGAGCATTGGTATCAAAATGATAATGAAAGCATTGATATTTCTAAAAATGAGAAATATCTTCGAGAAGAATGTCTAAAGCATATATATGAAGGAAGTCTCTTGACACGACTAAGTGCAAGCTTACTTATTCTCAATCTTCAAAATCATTTTGGATGGAGTAACATATCTATTTCGGCACTATTAAGGTATAATTTATAATTTTCTATTTATTTACATATTTATCTATTTATTTATTTATTTACTTATTTATTAAAAGGAACATTTAATGCTTTCACTTTTAATCCCGAGAAAAAGACAAGTTAAAGACATGAATATATACCTTGCTCCTCTCATTGATGATCTCCAAGATTTATGGAGAGATATTAATGTCATTGACATATCAAAAAGCATTAATCAGAGATACTTTATGGTTCACGGGATTGTGGCTTGGGCTATACACGATTTTCCAGGATATCATGTCTGTTTAGGTAATGATCTAATTTTTTTTATCTAATATGTATACATTTATATGTGAGTTAATCTAATTATGTTTTTATGGTTTTCATGATGCAGGATTATCTGCTATGGGATATAAGGCTTGTCCTTATTGTGATGATTGGTTGAGATCAGTTTACAGTAAGAATCTCAATAAAAATATTTATCTTCAACATCGACGGTTCTTGCCTGATGATCATCCATTAAGATGCAAAAGAGAAGCGTTACATTTAATGGAAAGTTTGAAAGAGGTCAGTGTCCAAAACCAATGACACCTATGGATTGGTATCGAAAATGGACAGATGGGCATCTTGTAGATCCAGAATCGGAAATCTTCAGTGATGATCAAGATAATGAGAATGTAAAGATTAGAGATAAAGAAAATTTGGCACTAGTAGAGAATATGTTGATATGGTATCCTTTGGAGTATTGGAAGGAGTTAAAGGTCTTTCATCTTCTTGATCCTATGCATATATTCAAGAATATTGGTTATTCATTATGGCAACATCTTCTTGGATTGAAAGACACAATAGCATCAAGAAATGACTCAAAGGAGCAAAACTTAAAAGTATGGGACATAATCTATTGTGTTGAATCGTTTATAAGGTAATTACCACACTTTTATATTTAATATATAAGATTATTTGTTATGTTTTATTTATGAAATAATTTCTTTAATATTTGATTTATGATAATAACAAGTGGATTACATCAAAAGAGATTGACAAAGACTCAATCCCACAAAAGAAAAGTGAATGCATGGAGCTACTATGTTTGATGGAGAAAGAGCTTCCAACATCATTTTTTGATATTCAGGTTCATTTATTAGTCCATCTTGTCGATGAGATAGAGATTGCAAGTGTTGTAAACACTCAATGGATATTTTGGGTCAAGTGATTTATGGGAATATTAAAAGGTTATATGTGACAAAGAGCAAAGCCAGAAGGATCTATGGCAAAAGGATGGATGCTTGAAGAGTGCATGTGTTATGTTATTGAATACCTTGAAAGAGTTCATGAAGAAGCTCCACATGCATGGACCAACGAGTCTTCTTCAAAAATAACAAATGAGGTAGATAAGGGAGTTCTGTTTCAATTTACATTACAAGAAAAAAGTGATGTTTCTACTTTTATAGCATATAATAGCGAATGCATGCAAGCATTCATTAGCAAATATGAACAAGAACTTCAAAATCTCCGAAGTAAAAGACAAAGAAACAAAATATATAGACATAATCTTGATGGTAACGAGAATACAAATATATCTTCTTTCACGGATTGGCTCTATACTCGTATGCAACAAGCCAATGCAAATAATGAACAAATCTCAGATGAGAAGAGAGAGCTAATGATAGGTTGTGAAAGAAAGGTAACTTAATTTTAATAATATTCTATTTGTTCACATATATGTATATTAATTTCTCTTTAACAATTTGATTTTTATTGCATGCTCGAATGTTCATAAATATGTGGGCTTTTGGATAGCATATTAGAATCAAAATTATTGATGTTTTACGTAAAACGGAGGATTCTAGCATTGTTGCTTCTTTCAAGCAACTATCACGTGCTAGCTCAAAAGATACAAATCTTATAGATAGAAAAGTTGGCGACGTAGGAATAGTTGTTGGTATCTACAAAATATTGTTTTATATATTCAAACATGTAAAAATAAGTTTTTATTTTTTATGATATAGTTTATTGTTTTTTTTAGCACATGATAATGAATTTTTGTCTTTTTTATTTTGATAGGTTATTTTGAAGATTGATTGGTTTTGAGCCGAGTACAAAGGTAGTAATTCCACATTGAGAAGGGAATTATCTGGGTTTTGGGCAATTGATTTTTCAAAAATTATGTGATTAACTAGAGAACCATATATTTTTCTTAAGCACATTGAACAAGCATGTTTTTATAAAAACCCTGATGCTCATCCTTGGTGGCAAGTCATTCATGTTCAACCTAGAGGTCGGTCATTGTTTCAACACTTTATTGTTACCGAGATCGAAGAAATTCATGTTGATGATTCATCATCAGATGTGGATATATCGACATCTCAAAGAGAAATTAAAATCGTTATACATGACAATGATAATAATGTACTTGATGAAGACAATAATACTCTACATGTCGATTCTAATGATGATGATGACGAATTACCAGAAATCGATATTAGTCCATCAATAGATGTTGTCACTTATGAGAACACAAATTTAACAATAGAAGAAATAATAGAAATCAATAAGGATAATGAAGATGAGACTATATTGATGTCTTACCAAAATGATGGTAATAATGAAAACACATGAGTAGATTAGATAGTAGATCCTACTCTAGTTATCGATCATTAACTTGAATCATTTGAATGGGTATCAGACACCCACCACAGAGATGAAAACATGTTTTTTAAG
>CM035412.1:172302333-172522333 GCA_020310875.1 Ceratopteris richardii
ATGTATGTATGTGTGTGTGTATATGTGTGTATGTATGTGTGTATATATGTGTATTTATGTGTGTGTGTGTGTATATATATGTATATATGTATGTATATATGTGTGTATGAATGTGTGTGTATGTATATGTGTGTATATAAGTGTATGTGTGTGTATATGTGTGTATGTTTGTATATATGTGTATGTATGTGTGTGTATGTATGTGTGTGTATGTGTGTATGTATAAGTGTGTATGTATGTGTGTCTGTATATGTGTGTATATATGTGTGTATATAAGTGTATATGTGTGTATGTTTGTGTATATGTGTGTATGTATATGTGTGTATATGTGTGTATGTATGTGTGTGTATATGTGTATATGTGTGTCTATATATGTGTGTATGTATATGTGTGTATGTATGTGTGTCTGTATATGTGTGTATATGTGTATATATGTATGTATATGTGTGTGTAAGTGTGTGTGTGTGTAAATGTGTGTGTATATGTGTTTAAGTATGTGTGTGTATGTCTATATGTATATGTGTGTGTGCATATGTGTACATATATGTATATGTGTGTATGTACATGTGTTTATGTTTGTGTGTATATATGTGTATGTATATGTGTGTGTATATGTATGTATGTGTGTGTATATGTGTGTATGTTTGTATATGTGTATGTATATGTGTGTATGTATATGTGTGTATGTGTATATATGTGTATGTATGTGTGTGTATGCATATGTGTGTATGTATGTGTATGCATGTGTGTATGCATATGTGTATGTGTGTATATTTGTATATATGTGTATGTATGTGTGTGTACGCATATGTGTGCATGTGTGTATGCATATGTGTGTATGTATGTGTGTGTACCTACCTCGGGACTCGTTTGCAACTAGCACGCTCCTCTCACTCACTCTGAAGCTTCGTTCGCTTGCTTGATCCCGGCACAAATGTGTCAGGAAAAAGCTTTTTTTTTTTCAACTCTTACACCGTCGCTTATGCGATGCCCAAGCGTCATAGACAGTTTGCATGTATCGCTAGGAGTGTCACTAGGCTTTGATGCTCTTAGTGATGCTAGAGCCAAGCATCGCATAAATGATGCTCATCGTTGCATATGCGACTACCTCGATTTATTTTTTGGGTTTTTTTCTTGAACGTCATTTATGCGACACCTTTTTAAAAGAGCATTGCATAAGCGATGATACCTGCTTTTTTTCGATCGGGGGTGTCACTATGCCCCCATTATTCTTGTAGTAGCTAATACTACATGGATATCATATGTCTACAAGCCTAATAACACATGGATATTATATGTTTACAAGCCCAATACCACATGGATTCCATATTCCCATGTGTATGCCAAGCAATGCCACAATCTGCATAACTAATGGACTAAGTGATTCCATGTGCCACCATCTCTTGATCTATAAAACCTAAACTAAGTGATTCCATGTGTCACTATCTCTTGAAGTAGAAAACCTTTTAATAATCAAAATGTGGAATCAACATAGGCTTTGTGCTAAACCAATATTGTTAAAAGATAACTTCAATATACCTTTGGTCCACTTGTGATTCTACACTTGTATTTTTCTTTATGTACTTTTGTATTTGATTCAACATCACATAGATCCCTTACATTAGTACATCAACTTGCCATTTCATTAGACACCATATCTCTACATGTAATTTTCTTTAGCTAATTTTGTATTTGATTCAACAACAATGCATACAAATGGCTCTCTTTATGTGATAAAATTGGATTATACTTTGCAAACTTCTTTTGAGGTATAACCTAATGTGCAATGATGAATGGAATTCAAGCATGATCAACGACAAATAATTTTCCTAGTGTCAATGAGGTATTGTTTTAAACTAGCCAAACCCTACTAACTACTTCTATAATACCCTTATTCTTCATTCAACGGTTCCATTTTGTTCTAGTGTATACTTGAATAGAAGTTGACTTCAAATTCCATGATTTTTCAAGAAAATTATTGAAGTCATTTGATAAGTATCTACCTCTATGTGATCTCAATGTACATATGCACTTTCCTACTTGGTCTTTCACCATGGATTTGAAAGTCTTAGTGTGAACACATTGCACCTTCTCCTCCATGCAATAAACTCATACTTCCCTTGCATGATCATCCATGAATGTGACATAAACTTGCAACATCCCATTGATGTGGTTTTTGCATGACCAAAATTTATATGTATTATCTGAAGTAGTATGATTATCATGTGGAATTGCGCTTGAATGTTTATTAAATTGACGTGCTTCACATAACTTTTACATATTTGCAATTTTGAGACTAGGCAACCTAAGATATACAAGCTTCGTTAGTTTCAACCTGTATAGATGCACATCCAATCTTTTGTGTTAGATTCCTGCTCTCACGACAAAATCTTCACATTGTAGACATGGTTACTTTTAACTTAGGAACTTTTGTGTTGGATTCCTACTTTTACGACAACATCTCCACATAGTGTATACATTAAAGGAAAAAAAGAGGATGTTCGGCCGAAACTTACTCTTCTTGGCTTGAATTAATGGAAATAACAACTATACAATTAAAGGGGACACAGTGTCCATGGGATCCATCATATTCCACAAAACAGAGGTAATGCGATAGTGTAGCTCAAAAGCACTACAATGAGGAGAAGATGCTCGAGGGCATTAGAACTCGTTTAGATTTGGCCTCTAACCCATAAGCTATCCGGCTATAGGCAAGAGGGGTTGAGCCCTTGCCCTTGCCTCAAGAGATGAACATCCCAACGAACTGCCGTGTTGTCCACATACATAGTGTAAACATGATTACTTTTAACTTCTACATCTAAATTAAATGTTCTACCAAATCTATTTACCTATGCAAGAAATCTTCCATTCTTCTTATATTATTCTACATACAAGTCATATGAACCTATTCTGGTCCATAATCATTGGTCAACCATCTATCCAATAGAAATAAGATTATTGAGGATGTTCAAAATATGCAACACGTCAGCTTGAATGATGTTTAGGCACATTTTGAGTCATATGTTTTAGTTAAAGTGCATTCACATGGAGATATAAAGTCAGGCATGTCAAATGGATTTTGTTTATGAAACCTCCGAAAACAACTTGTTTGAGTGTAATAACCACTCAGACGAAGAAGATTATGTAATTCTTTTCAACTTCTTTCTTTACTCGCCTTTACTCTCCCAAGCTACAATCCTACTACTATACCATGAGAAGAAGAGGAGGAGATAAAAGAAAGAGAGAGGGAGCTCTTGTAAACATAAAACCATAGGCACAAGAAACAATCAACATGGATAGTTAGAAGTATATATATATATATATATATATATATATATATATACATATATATATATATATATATATATATATATATATATATATATATATATATATATATACATACATATATATATATATACAATGATGTAAGTGTGTCATCATTCTCAATAGGTAATGTATGTTTATAAACTCGTGCAAAAATTTATTCAGAGCATGAGCATATCTGTGTATGCAATACACATGCAAAAGATAAGATTAACTTATCCAAGCCCACGTAGACTAGTTGCTATCACTCCCCGATGAGGCTTCTCATTTTAATATAACTCTGCCTGCTCTGCACACCGTCCAAGGTTGAAGATAGACGTTCGTCGGCTATAATTTCGGAGGGAGTCACACGGACTCCTATCTAGATCATGCTGCCCAGCCACGTAGTGATTCAATTCTTATATCCTTCCCTTTCTAATTACTCATAGAGGTAATACTCCAAGCCTCTCACATGGGTGCCACTTGGCACTCATGTGAGTATCATTCTTAATCAAAATAAGAGATGATTCACACCTCTTACACATAACTAAAGAATAATACTCCATGTAACATTTCCTTCCCCTTAATTCCATTTTTGCAAAATGGTATTGGAAGATCTGATAGAAAGAGAGAAATAATAGAATCACTACTCCCACTATATCCCCATGTATTGCAATACATGGTCATATCTCCGTGTTGTTTCCACATATCCTTCCCCTTAAGGAAACCCTTAGGAAGGTAGTCTAAAATTGGGAAACCGTCTCTGAATGGTGCTAACCCGCTCCCATGTAGCATTATCTTATGAACTATCTTTCCACTTTACTAGACACTCTTTATACAAGTGACTTCTCGTCCATTTCTCTTGAGTGTGTAGTATGCTCTCAGGCTCATGTGGAATAGATTGAACAGAAATAGGCTCTACCACCTCACTGTCTGGAATGAGGTTGTCAGATTCACCGAGTCTTTACTTAAGCTTGCTAACATGAAAAACTGGATGGATTTGACTATTCTCCAGAAGTTGGAGCTGGTAAGCCATCTTTCCTATTCTCTTAAGTATTTGGAAAGGTCCACAATACCTAAGGGATAGTTTTGGACATGGTCTCGTCTCATGGTTTCAGATCTAGATGGAACTCTAAGATAGACCTACTCTCCTACCTCAAAGTTGATGTCTCTCCTTTGAGGGTCAGCATAGGCTCTAGCTCTATCCTGAGCTCTCCTAATGTTGTCCTTGGCAAGCCTAAGCATATTGTTTGTCTCTTCCAAGAAGTACTTTGCAGCTTGAACTTTTTCATTCTGCAAGCCTACTGCATAAGGAGCTCTTGGCTGAAACCCATACATAAGCATAAATGGACTATGCCCAATGGAAGAGTGCTTGGCACTATTATATGCAAACTCTACTATAGGTAAGTACTCTTCCCAATTAGTTTGCCTTTCATTCACATATGCTCGAAGCATATCCTCTAGGATTTGGTTAACCCTTTCTATTTGCCCATTTGACTATGGATGTTCGCCGTACTCATGCTAAGTGTCTAAAGGAAGACCACACAACCGGTATAAGTTCTACAAAGAGTCTAGCCAACTCTGGCATCTTCACTGTAGTACGTGTTGGATCTAGCCATTTTGGTTAACCTATCCACAATTACCTAGATGGAGTCGTGCCCTCTCTATGTCTTAGGTAATCCGACTATAAAGTGCATGGAGAGACTCTCCCACTTCCCATTAGGAATATCCAATGGGTGGAGTAGTCCTCCAATCCTCAATCTCTCAGCTTTGACCTGGCATTTCATGCACTTAAACACATACTCTAGGACGTCCTTAAGTCCAGACCAATAAAACTGCCTCTTAACAAGATCATAAGTCTTGTTAACTCCTGGGTGTCCCGCACTAGGTGTGTCATGACACTCATACAGAATATGTCATCTCATCTCAAGATCTCTAGGGGCACACACCTTACCTTTATATAACATATATCCATCATGGACACTGTAGTTCTTCCACTTGAATCCTTCTTGAGTACCTGTCGATACTCCATCCTCACTGGAAACCCATATATCACGATCCCCATTCTCTATGGCTTCCCAAATCTCGGAATATGCAGGATCAAGCCTACATTTCCCTCTAATGGACTCAAGTAGCTCACTAGCGATCTGAGTAAAACTCAGTCCAGTGAGCATAGGCATGCGGCTAAGTGAATCAACCACTACATTAAACTTTGCCTTCCTATACCTAAGCTCATAATCAAACTCTTGAAGGGTCTCTGCCCATCGGGCCTTGCGACCTTTAAGGTTTGTTTGATTAGAGAGCCACTTAATGCTCTCTTGATCAAACACTATCGTAACTTTGGCACTATATAAATAATGACGCCACTTCTTCAAAGCATGGACAATTGCATACAACTCCTTCTCATAGATGGAGTAATTCTTCTGAGCCGGTTCTAGTTTCTTGCTCTCAAAAGCTACTGGTCGACCATCCTGTACTAAAACCGCTCCTATGGCAAAGTCATTCGCATTAGTCTCAACCACAAATGGTTTGTTGGGATCTGCTATATGTAAAAGTGGAACTGTCGAAATTGCTACTTTCAATTTCTCCATACTTTGCTTCTGTTCGTCTCCCCAATGAAAGGCTTTCCCTTTCCCTTGAAGCTGTTCCATCATCGGGACAACAATTTTGGCATAATTCTTAATGAATCTTCGATAGAAACCTGATAAACCTAGGAAGATCTGCAGCTCTTCCAAGTTCCTTGGATGTGGCCATTCCATAATAGCCCTTACTTTTTCAAGATCCATCTGGATTTCATCCTGGGAGACTATATGCCTAAGGTATCGAACCTCTGTTTTGAAAAATTCACACTTTGACTCCTTAGCAAAGAGTGAATTTTCTCTTAGCACTTGAAATACCTTTCCTAAGTGTTCCAGGTGCTCTTCTTCTGATGCACTATAGATCAGAATATCATCCAAAAAGTCTACTACAAAGTGTCCTAGATAAGGTCGTCAAACACTATTCATGAGCTTCATGAAAGTGGCAGGAGCATTGGTGAGACCAAAAGGCATCACCAAAAACTCATAGTGCCCATATATCTAGTCCTAAATGCAGTCTTAGGGACATCCTCTGCCCCAATCCTGATCTGATGATATCTTGATCTAAGATCAAGCTTGGTGAAATACCTTGCTTGATGTAACTGATCAAATATATCTTCCAATCTAGGCATTGGAAACCTATTTTTGATAGTTACCTTATTAAGTGCTCTATAGTCTATACATAGTCTCATAGAGCCATCTTTCTTTTTAAATAGGAGCATTGGCGATGCCCAAAGTGAGTTACTACGTTTAATGAAGTCCTTATCTAAATAATCCTGGAGTTTCCTCTCAACCTCTTCATGCTGAGAAACACTAAGCCTATAAGGTGGCTTACAAATAGGGTTAGTGTTAGTAAAAACCTCAATGCCATGGCCAATGTCCCCTCTCTCAGGTGGTAGCCCTCTAGGTAAGTCAGTGGAAAAAACATCTCTATACTCAAACATAAGATCCTTAAAACTTTTAACCACACACTCTTGCAAAAAAGAATAGTAGAAAGTCCTATCCATATTTACATTCCTAGCATGAAAATATACATCAGGTGAACTGTCTATTCAATGCTCAATATCATGACTATACAATAAAAACATCTCTTGTACATGCTAAGAATAACAAAGACTATACAATTCTAATGATGAAATGAGAGGTGCACTAGGTACATCTCTCTCTCCCTGAATAGAAACTCTACTTCCATTCTTTTCAAATTCAAGTGTGTTGTTTTGATAGTTGCGTTTAAGTGTGTCTCCCAACCCCCATAGCCACTCTCTTCCTAAGACCAAGTTTGTCCTCTCCATATTCATAATTTGGAAGTCCATATAATCTGTATAGTCTTGCATCTTGACTTCCAAACTGGATACCATAGTATCCCATATCCTCTTATCTTGCCCTTGCATCATACATACGATGTATTTATGTGCATTGGGCTGTTGGGGAATCATTAATTTCTTGACCAGAGCATAGTTTATAAAGTTATGAGTGGTAGAGTCATCTATCATGACTCGTACTTTGGTCCCGTATACACTACCATGAAGTTTAACTAAGTCATGTGGTCCAAACTGTGGCGACCACAATGACTTAGTCAAACAACATGTATGCTCTATATCCTCGTGCATCACTTCCACTCCATTATAGTTAGAGCTGCCATGAATAGGAAGGGTCTACACTAGGTGGACCGCTTTTTGCCCTTTTCAGGGGCCGTACTAGTCTCTGGTCCCGAATTCTTTTCTTCCCCCTTCTTGAGTGGACCGTTCCATTGTGAATGGCTAGGAGATAAATACCTAAAGCATAGGTTCTCTTTTTTGGCCCTCTCATACTCATCTGTAGGTAACCTAGGCCCTTGTGATCTTTGTTTTTTAATAAAAACTTTATTTTTTCCAAATGGCAACTTCTTCTTGAATTTAGTCGTACTAAGAGGCTTGAGGGGCTGATCTGTCTCCATAGGAGTATATTGAGAAGGATTATGGTCCTCATAAACCTGTGCATACTTGATCGCCTCCTCAAACGTCTCAGGTGCATTCATTCTGACTTCCCTCTTTATGGCTTTATCTAAGCCTCTAACAAACCCTCTAGTCTTCTGAAAATCATCTAAGCCCTTAAGTTTCAAAATGATCTCTCTATGGTGGGATATGTAGACCGTAAGAGGCCTACCTCTTTGGGTAATCCTATCCAATTCCTCTCCTCCTCATTCTCAAGAAGAAACTCTTTTAGAAAAAGAGTCTCAAATTGAGTCCAATCAGTAGAGATAGAGTTCGCCTCCTTAAGACTCATCCACCATTTGTAAGCACGTGGGCCGAGCAAGAGACTCACTTCTAGCACATGGTACTCTGGTGGGGTGCCCTTCAATTGACGCAAATCATGCCACTTTTGTAAAAAAGTGTAGATTGCATCCTTGTTCCTATCTCGGTCATCCCCTGTAAACGTAGGTGGCGTCAAGTCTTTCAAGAGGGGAGCTTACCTAGGGCTCTCTCCTTTGTGCTTACTAGGAAGAGAAGCATCTTTCCTAGTCATCTCTAGAGGAAGAGGAGGGGTTTCTCTTTCCTTCCTAGCTAGGAAAGAGGTGACATGAGTCTCAAGTGAGATCATTTGAGACTTTAGCTGCTGAATGAGAGATGTGATGCCACTAAGATATCTCTCTAATTTAAGGGTTTGCTCTTTCAAGTCTACGAATTGATCATGAGTGATAAACTCATCTAAAAGTTCCTCATATGTATATTCTTCTTGCTGAGGCTCCTTCTCTTCTAAGTTTTCCTCTACTTTCTGCCCCAATTCTACTTCTTCCATTCTAGAATCAGGATCCTCTAGTTGCTCTTTAGATGGAGAAGTATTTTCAACTACTTGTTTCCCTTTAGATTCCATGTTTCACTTTCCTTCCCCCATTTGCTAACTAGAGTATGTGAAAATGAATGGAAGTAAACCTTGAATATGCAAGAAGAAGAGAAATATATCACAAGAGCACTTCCTTGATACAAAACGAAGCTGCAAAAGCAAAATCCAAGTGATCCTTGAAGCTTTAGGTTGCTGATTTTGAATGCTCGCCAGGCCCAAACCAAATTTGGAAATGTTTGATTGGTCCGAGGAGGTTCTAATCACCAAAAACCAACAAGAACAATGCCAAAACCATGTAGCAATAGCCCCAACAGGGAAAACAGAGTGAAACTGAGCAACTTTTAAGATTTGACAGTCCTCGCCAGTCCAAGAAATGTAGTTAACACCTGTAGTTCAAAGGTCTAAAGCTATCCAAAGTGAAAAAGTGAATTTGGACACCAGATGATGAAAAACTAGGCCCGGAAGTGGTCACCTAGTTCCTGTTGAAGCACTACAGAGAGATTTTGGTTGACCAAATCTTGTCCAAATCCAACCTCGATGGTCTTTGAACGAAGCTTAGGAGGATGACAAAGATTTTTGAAATCGAATATCATATGAGCAAGCTATGGTGCGGTGAAGATAGGTATGTCATGGGTAGGAGGTAGTAAAGCTATTCTTCATAGAAAGGTGACTTTGAGAAGCTCAAAACTGAGGAGCTGAAGCTTTTCAAAAAACACCCATGACCCATAGCCCGTGTCCACATGCCATAATACATGAGTACATCATTTCTTTTCCCAAGACTTGAACCATAGCTTGTTTTTCCTCCCCTCAATTCTTAGGAAAAAACTCAATTTTAGGGGATTCTTTTACCTTTCTCCTTCTCCAAACAGATTTGCAAAAGCGGCAAAAATCGTGGACTTATCCCACATGGGAGGTTTCAGGAATAGAACTCATGCTATATATTGAACAGTCTTCTCTTCATTCCCACATCCGAGAGGAGGGGAGGAGGGGAACAAAGAGCCTGTGAGCTACTGTTTTGCATGCGCTCTTACCCATCGGTTGGCTCTGTTGTTGTCGGCTAATCTTGTTGCATGGTCGGGTGTTAACCTGGCTCGAATACCAATGCTATCACTCCTTGATGAGGCTCCTCATTTTAATATAACTCTGCCTGCTCTGCATGCCGTCCGAGGCTGAAGATAGACGTTCATCGGCTATAATTTCAGAGGGAGCCACACGGAGTCCTATCTAGATCATGCCGCCCAGCCACGTAGTGATTCAATTCTTATATCCTTCCCTTTCTAATTACCCATAGAGGTAATACTCATAGCCTCTCACATGGGTGCCACTTGGCACTCATGTGAGTATCATTCTTAATCAAAATAAGAGATGGTTCACACCTCTTACACATAACTAAAGAATAATACTCCATGTAACACTAGTAGTTGATGCTTTGACTCTGTGGGAAGAAATCTCGAGTTCAAGTCTTGGCTGGACATGTTCATGAGTTCCCTGAGATGGCTGCCTCTACCTTTCAAGGTCGAGCGTGTGTGTCTTTCCAATTCATTATTCTAAAAAAAAAAAAGATAAGAATAAGCAAGAAAATAAAGAAACAAAATATTGACACACCAAATGTTGAGCTTCTTCCATTACACTTGGAATTAAAAAAAGAAAACTAATGCATGCAAGAGACCCTCTTTATCCCTCACTTTTCAAGGGTTAATGTCAGGTCAAACTATGGATTTTGAACCTTGCACCTTCAATGGAAGGTCTGAAGTGTTTATCACTAAATGCATCATTGACTACCTTAGTTTACTCTTTTTTGCACTTTCCAGCTTCTATACTTATGTTGAATGTCGTTTATGTCAAGTGGCATTAATATCATCAATTAAGTCTTTAAACTATGTTGGGTATCTGTGGTGTAGTGGTAAACACTAGAGACTTAGGTTGTGAGGTCCAGGGTTCAAAACTTAGAGTGCGGTTTATCGTTCAACCCTTTGAAAGTGGGCGATAAGGGAGTCCCCCAAGGTTTATGAGTTTATTTCGAAGGAAGTTTGATCATTGAGATTTACTATTATCGAGTATCTTGAATTAATTTGAAAGTACAAGGAAAGGTGGGCATAACACCCATAGGAACCCCTGAATCCCACAAAGCAAGGGTTGGATGGTAGGCAACTACTAAGATACAAAACCCAAAGGCCTTTTAAGGTAGACAACGGAAAAGGATGGCCCTAAAGCCAAATACAATGATTGGTTTGAATTGGGTAGACCAAAATCCCAATGCTCTCTTGAAGGGACTAGATTAATATCTCAGCACCCAAGTGGTGATAGATGTTATTCGACAGCCTATAAGACTTGAACCTAGCACCCAAGTGATAGATGTTGTTCGATAGCCTATAACACTTGAACCTTGCCCCCAACCTTGAGAGGTGAGGGGCCCAACAAACTAACCTAATGAATCTTATGACCAAACCTTCTTTGAATTTTTCAAACTTAAATAAAAGAGTAGCTGGTGACCAAACTTTCAATTTTTCTTTTTTGAAACCATGGTATTTTTCCAAAGTTCTTGATGTCATTCTCAAATGATCTACTATCCTTGTAGAATACTCTTTGTTCATATCTTGTAGAACACTCTTTGAGAAAAGTCTAAACTTGTGCGAAAATTTATTCGGAGCATATCTGTGTATGCAATACACATGCAAAAGATAAGATTAACTTGTCCAAGCCCACATAGCCTAGTAGCTGATGCTTTGACTATGTGGGAAGAAATTTTGAGTTCAAGTCTTGGCTGGACATGTTCATGAGTTCCTTGAGATGGCTGCCTCTACCTTTCGAGGTCGAGCGTGTGTGTCTTTCCAATTCGTTATTCTTAAAAAAAAAAGATAAGAATAAGCAAGAAAATAAAGAAACAAAATATTGACACACCAAATGTTGAGCTTCTTCCATTACACTTGGAATTAAAAAAAGAAAACTAATGCATGCAAGAGACCCTCTTTATCCCTCACTTTTCAAGGGTTAATGTCAGGTCAAACTATGGATTTTGGACCTTGCACCTTCAATGGAAGGTCTGAAGTGTTTATCACTAAATGCATCATTGACTACCTTAGTTTACTCTTTTTTGCACTTTCCAACTTCTATACTTATGATGAATATCGTTTATGTCAAGTGGCATTAATATCATCAATTAAGTCTTTAAACTATGTTGGGTATCGTTTATGTCAAGTGGCATTAATATCATCAATTAAGTCTTTAAACTATGTTGGGTATCTGTGGTGTAGTGGTAAACACTAGAGACTTAGGCTGTGAGGTCGAGGGTTCAAAACTTAGAGTGCAGTTTATCGTTCAACCCTTTGAAAGTGGGCGATAAGGGAGTCCCCCAAGGTTTATGAGTTTATTTCGAAGGAAGTTTGATCATTTAGATTCACTATTATCGGGTAGCTTGAATTAATTTGAAAGTACAAGGAAAGGTGGACATAACGCCCATAGGAACCCCTGAATCCCACAAAGCAAGGGTTGGATGGTAGGCAACTACTAAGATACAAAACCAAAGGCCTTTTAAGGTAGACAATGGAAAAGGATGGCCCTAAAGCCAAATACAATGATTGGTTTGATTTGGGTAGTCCAAAAGCCCAATGCTCTCTTGAAGGGACTAGATTAATATCTCAGCACCCAAGTGGTGATAGATGTCGTCCGACAGCCTGTAAGACTTGAACCTTGCCCCCAACCTTGAGAGGTGAAGGGCCCAACAAACTAACCTAATGAATCTTATGACCAAACCTTCTTTCAATTTTTCAAACTTAAATAAAAGAGTAGCTGGTGACCAAACTTTCAATTTTTTTTTTTGAAACCATGGTATTTTTCCAAAGTTCTTGATTTCGTTCTCAAATTAAATTTTGGATGATCTACTATCCTTGTAGAACACTCTTTGTTCATATCTTGTAGAACACTCTTTGAGAAAAGTCTAGGGTTTTTGCAGTGTGAAGGGATCGTGTATATTTGTGTCGAAAGATTCATCCATTAGGTCTCTTTGCAGTGTCGCTGACGAGGAGTTTTTTGCTCTGCATCGGCCATGGTTTCGTTAAAGCTGCAGAAGCGCCTCGCGGCCAGTGTCCTGAAATGTGGGAAACGGAAAGTGTGGCTTGATCCAAATGAGGTCAATGAAATTTCTATGGCCAATTCGCGTAAGTTCTCTGAATTTTGACTTTGATCCTCCTCTATATTCTGGATGAAGCACATACTCAAACCAGAACATTGTTCAGTAGGTCAATAGTGCGAAATTGGATTCAAGATTTCGATGTAGTCATTTGTGTTACAGTTGTGTAAGATTTCTGTCCTGGCAGTCATTTCTATCGCAGCTGTTTGGCTTGTTCCATCCTATTTAAGATTTCTTATCATTGAAGAGTTTGCTTGTCATGTCCGACACAATTAATCTTAAGCCTGCGTTTTAAGCTTTTCATCGAGATGTTTGAACCTCATGTAACAGCCGTTTTTCAGGCTTACCAATCCAGAGAAGAAAATAACAATGTGTTTATTATCTGCAAAATACTGCTTCTTTTTCTAGTATCACTGTGGAACCTTGACGTATTGGTAGTTCTAGTGTGTGCGTCTATATACGTCGGCATAATTCAGTGTTTCTCTTCTAGAAGCAGGCTATGAGCTTCCACATTTCTTTAGTCTTACAGTTTGATCGGAGTCGTAACGAGGCACCCGCATTAGCACTCGTACAGTCAGAGTTTTTGAGTATTTCTCCAAGTTCACGTGCATTAATTCTGTCAGTAATTTCTTATGTGTTTCTGAATCCGTTTTGTCACCTAATGACGTTCTTGGAAGCGGGATCCTTTGCAGAATTCTAGATTTGAAGCATATATACTATGAGATGTATTGTGGAATCGCTGGTCCTGATGGGTACCGTTGCAAAGGTCGACTTTGGTAGTGAATATTCACAGATTCTTTCTTGTTTCGTTTGCATTTAGATATCTCCCATGTGAATTTGTAAGTTTTTGCATATCCCGTCATTTGAGAGAAGACAGACTATCATTTTTATTTACTGACGTGTCTCATTAATAGAGCCTTATATCGCTTTCTTTTATTTGAGGTCGACTTGGTCTAGAGCTTATTTCTGTTTGATCATGTATAGTGGGATGCCTTGCTGCAGCGTGGGTGATAATAGGACTACAACTTGATTATTGCATCTGAGTTCTTGCATGTTTAAGGATGTACAACATCACATTAGAGCAGTTTCTGGCCATATGAAGGCTTGCCATTAGATATCTTCTTCTTCCTTCATTAATCCTGAAAAATTTAAGATTGTGAAGAAGATTGAAGGGAGCAAGAGTAGTATGCATACTTATAAAGTAAGGAGATCAGAAGAGGTATCAATTCTTTTTCTTCCTCCCTGAGAAATGTTGCATGTTGTTTCGCAAACCAATCCATGGGGATGTTTTCCTTAGAGGCTACAGTTGACAATTAAATAGACGTTGTCACAGTATATACATGAAATCTAAGAGTGGGCTGTTGTATGGCACAATTACGTGGTCAAGATATGGGCTTGTCGTATAGGAGATCAGATTTCTTAATCATACAAAGTGTGTTAGAGATAAAACCTTTTAATCACTCTTCCCTCAAAGCTGGCAATCATAAATAATCACTTTAGAGGATTGCAGCACATCTTCAAGGCTACTACATCTATATGAATTTCTAGAGTGATTGGAAGCCAAACCATCCATGTGAAAGGGAATCATTGAAAATGATATTGCTCGAGGATCTGATAATGCATACAACAAGTCTAAAAGGTAATAATGTATGACACATTTACCTGTTTAAAGTATTTGTTCATCTATACGTAATCATGATTTATTTCAGATGGAGTGAGTTGGAGACTGTACCCATTAATTGCTCTTCCTTCCAAGTTGGCAACCATAAATATTTATTTCAGCACGATTTGAAGGGCACTATGACTATATAAGTATCTGGAGTAGTCTTTTCATTCTGTAAAACGAATGTCAGTAAATGTAATTACCACTCATGTGATAGAACCATTGAAAATAATACTAATTTAGATTGTGTCTTTCTAGCTGATATTGAGTTTGGCATTTGCTATGTTGATAATTGATGTGTTTAGAAACGCGAAGTATGCTTTGGGTCTTCTAGTTTGTTTTTGTGTTTGGCATTAATTATAGGTAAGAACATTTAGGTTGTCCTGAATTTTCATGAATCGTAAGATATTTTAGCTGCAATAGTGCTAATCTAAAACTTGAGAGTATACCTATTGCGCAATATGAATCAGACAAATCTCTTGACTTTAGTACAACCAAGTTATGAGTCATTACACAATGGATTTGGAAGGGAAATATGCACATGTAAGTAATGTTTTTACTGAACAGAACAGAATAGAGAAAACACAGCATAGGCAATGCATACCATGAAGCAATGCAACGTAGCTGTCCTTTTTTCACAAATGGGTAGTATAACTTAAATTTGTGACATTGATTTCTTTTATCAAATTTTCTTCCACTTGTCAATCCTTCTGGTATTACCTTCTCACTGTTTTATGTTTTATAGCAGATCTAGTCTTCTTCTTCATCTTTTGTCAGAGGATGACCAAGTATATGAAGTTGGCTTGTTTATGCCTGTTCACACGTCATAAAATTTGATTTCTCACGTAATCAAGCTTTCTTGCATAGTGCATTCACCTGTCTAACACCTCATTGCTGTTATTACTTGTTTCTCTTCAAGTAGTTTGAAGAATAGGGGAGTTCACTATGCTCTATTACTTGTATCCAATATTGAACTCATGGCCTACCGAGTAGGAGGGTGATGGTGTTACCCAGTTGTCCCAAAAACCATGGTTGAGGATTATTACCTAATCCTCCCTCTCAGGGTGTGGTTCAACCATTCCTTCCTCTCATTTCCTAAGTCTAACTCTCGTTTCCCCTTCTAGAGATCATTGTACTCAATGATTAGTTCTTGATCACCCCTAGAATTGATGTCCTCACTCTTGCACAATCTCTTGAACCTCCTTGTTGGCAACTTCTGTGTCTTGAACCCTTGTTTCTCAACTTTATTGTCTTGAATCTTTTTGTTCACAACCTTGGTGTCTTGAACCCTTGTTCTCAAGCTCAATATCTTGAACTTGGTTCTCACCCACGATAGGTATCTTGGATCCTCAATTTGTGCTTCCATTGGAAAGTTCATTTCGAGAGCTTTTCAGCTGCATCCTCAACCTACAGATTGGGAGATACAATATTTTTTTTGGACAAATTTCTCAAAGCAATGTGTGCCTTTTTTGCACCTTTTTAGATACAAAGCACCTAAGTGCCTTTTCTAGAGGCCATTGGGTGTCAATAACTTTTATGGAATCTATTCACCTTGCCCATGTCTACTTGCTAGGCTTTGATACCCCTTGTTGTATCCAAGGGGAATTAAGATCACGACCACTTGCCTCAAAAGCCATGGTATGAGGGTTACTTCTTAATCCTCCCTCTTAGGGTGTGGTTCAACCATCTTTCCTGTCATTTCTTGAGTCAACATTTCCAAGTTAGATGTATAGTACCTTCATCCATTGGTTTTTGGGTTTTTCAATATCCTTCACGTCAGGTAGGCAGTTGAGGTGTAAGTCCCTTCATACTTCAGTGTCATGTTTGGGGCATTGGGTATCTCACTGCACTGATTCTCAGGGGTCAGTTGAACATAGCCTTGGGCTGGAAGGTCACATATAAGTCTTCTTTGGAAGATGAAGCCACATATAGATTCTGCCTTGTGAGCGGGCAAGCCTTTTGGCCTCCATCCCGGACTCAGGAAAAAAAAATATAGAGCATGCAAGTAGTCTCGCTATCACTACTCCACAGGTGAGAACAGGTATGAATGGAATGCAAACTGATGAAACTTCGATCACCCATTTTTGAAAATGGAGATTGCTATAGCCTATATGAAGTGTGCAACTTGTGGATTCCTATGCCTTGGACAATATGACCTTCCTGCTTGTAATATTATGTTATGTGATTCGGATTCTTCATGTTTGTACACATGTGAATCTATATTTAGCTTGTCTAAGGTCTAAGCATCGACATATGATCATGAATGGTGATAGCTTCAGTTTTCCTTCAAATTGGAGAGATCAATGTAGTAAAATTGCAACTGTCCTAGATTGGTGCTTTGTAATGTGTTATTGCCTTGTGCATTCATCTAACAGGCTCATGGAGTGTAAGCTTGACTGTTGGATTCCTGTACCTCATTTGGAGTAGATCATTTAGCTAGACAAAGTAATAGATGTTATAAAGTAATACACAAGGAAGCTTTTGCATGATGTTGAAGCATAAGATATCAAGGTGGTCAGGATTAATGTTTTTACATTTTTGGCATATGCTATGGTCTGCTTATGAATAATTCCACTGCGTTCACAGTAGATTTGTGAACTAAAGAGACTTGGTTCTTCCTTTAAGAAGTTAACTATATTTACTGACTTGCTTCATGTGACTATGGTATTCATGGTTGTAATTTACTGATGGATGATTTACTTTTTACGTTATTTGTGCTAGAATGTCACTTATTTGTTTCTATCTTATGCTGGAATTCAGAATCAGTGCCTTTTTTCAACAAAAAATATTTTTCCACTTCTTCAGGTCAAAATATCAGGAAGCTTGTGAAGGATGGGTTTGTAATCAAGAAGCCCACTAAGATCCATTCGCGGGCAAGGGCTAAACGTGCGCTGGAAGCCAAGAGGAAGGGGCGTCACACTGGATATGGTTAGTCAGGCTTGGGAACCTCTTTGGTTTGTTATATCATTTGTGATGTTTTGCTTAATCTCAATTTGTGAAGGTAAAAGACATGGTACAAGGGAAGCCAGGCTTCCATCAAAGATCTTGTGGTTGAGACGTATGCGTGTGCTTCGCCGCCTTCTTCGCAAGTACAGGGAAGCTAAGAAGATTGATCGACACATGTACCATGACATGTACATGAAAGTGAAGGGTAATGTGTTTAAGAATAAGCGGGTTCTGATGGAGAGTATCCACAAGACCAAGGCTGAGAAAGCTCGTGACAAGACACTTGCTGACCAATTTGAAGCACGTAGGGCTAAAGGAAAGGCAATTCGTGAAAGGAAGATTGCAAGGAGAGAAGAACGTCTAGCACAGGTTATTGATGTGAAATCTACTGCTGGTTGGCCTTTAAATGTCTCTTTGGTGTGAGCTAATGTATTATGGTTCTTACTCAGGGGCTTGGTGCTGAAGCTGCTCCACCTTCTGCACCTGAGTGAGTATATGTTGTTTATTTCTCAGATTATCATGCTTTTCATTGAACTGTATCTTTGATTAAATTTTGCTCATCTTATGTATTTACAGCACTGTAAAGAAATCTAAGAAGTGAGGTAGATGCTGGATCAGTGCCTGGTGGGTTCATGGGTGTTTCTATCAAGTCTTCCTTGTTGTCTCATGATCCAGAGGAAATTTCTAATGTTGCTATTTTTGCTTTTTTCAACCACTGCAACCATTGGAATTATGTAATGAGTTATATAATACCTTTTGTTAGCACAACATGGTGTTAGATCAGTGATTGACTCCCATTATGTGAGGTTTTTCACAGCAGTGCGTTTATATATTTATTCAAACTGCAACTGGGCGTATTTGCAAGAATGATCACATAATCAGCTGCATGTAAATCTTTACTCAGGCCGCAGGTTAGGGCTCTAAATTTGGGAAGCATGACTAGCCTCATTCTCTCTCTTTAGTTTTTGTCATTGAGATTTTTTAAAGCTTTCTAGTGTTATTTACTAGCGTTTCTATAAGAATATGTAGAAGCACACGATGATACACATGAGTTTGAATATGTTGTCATAGCAATATTCATTTTGTGAGAACTGTATTAGAGGAGGTACCCATGAATACTGAGTAATAATTTAAGTATTTCATGTATTTGTCATTGCTCTTTGGTCTTTTCTTATGATTTCTAACTAGATAGGCTTCTGATTACTCTAAGGTCTGTTTGCTTGATTGCTTGATATTTTTTAGTATTGATGTTTTTTGGCTGTGTGGCCTTTGGGAAGCTATTGTTATAGTCTTTTCCCGTATGAACTTAGTTTAGAGCGTTGTTCTGGAACTCTTCTTGAAGAAGTCTTGAGTGAGAAGTGGAATTAGCTATGCAGTAGGTCGGTTTTAAGGAGATCATAGAATGTTTCTATTGTATGCCATAGTTTAGAGGGTTCTTCTGGAACTCTTCTTAAAGGAGCCTTGAGCCAGAAGTGGAAGGAGCTATGCAGTAGGTTACTTTTAAGGAGATCATAGAATAGTTGTTTCTATTGTATGCTTGCTATTATCATGTTTTGATCTAGAAAGTGAATATGAAAGGAACAAATTAAAATAATCTTTCTGGTCCCTGAATTTCCTTGACATTTACTCATGTGATGGTGTGCCTATTATCATCAGATTCTTTAGATGTTGAAAACGTACTACTTTTCTGGTGCTTCAATATTATTTTTCTTTTATCCTCCATCAATAATTTTCAAAGGAGATGAACTGATTAATGGGTTTTAAACTGCTTTCTTGGTTGGATCCAATTGCTTAGTGACCTTTTATGTGAGAGTCATTTTGTTCTGCTGGGTGTCATCTGCTACTTCCTGTTCTGTTATTGTCTATCTGGACATGTTTGGACATGAACGTTAGGTTGTGTCCTCATGATGTTGCAGTTCAACATATTGTGCAATATATCAGGAGCTGAAGTTGTAAAAGTAGGGTTTCAATTGGGTTTTGAAGCCGTTCATTGTTTGTCACAGATTACTACACTCTATTAAATCTCCTGTAAAATGTATAACAATGTGTAGGTAATCCTGTGCTGAAGAAGCACTGACACTTCTGGTCTGCTCTTTACTGAGTGCTATTAATTAGTGCTTTACATTCAAACTGACAACTGATTTGTTCTTTATGTGCTTTCTGTTTTGAGTAGAAAGTGGGAATACATTGTTTGAGGTCATCAAATTCTGGTGGGGGTTATTGGAATGTAAGCGAAGTTAGTCATTGGAATGCACATGTAGTCTTGACTTTCCAAGGGTGCCATTAGGGATTTATGAGCTCTTCTGACAAGCGGTTTAGAAAGGATATTCACTCAGGCCATCAGCTGATTGGTATATGGACTTGGGGGTTAAAGCAGCTGATTGAAGCATTTTCTTTTTTGGAGTGCATTTGAGATTCATCTGGATCATTTTAGTATTTATTCATCGAGACCGTTGGCTTGTCCTTGACGTGGTTTCTTTTTAGATGTAAAGCAGCGGGATATCACAAAATAGCTGGATATGGACAGAATAGCTGTTGCATTTTAGTACAATTGTAACAAAGTGTACTTTGTTGTGCTTGCATTGTTTAGTGTCAAACATGTAATTATGCTGAAATATTTGTTCATCATGAGGACGGGAAGAGGGTCATTCTACATATCATCAGATCTGCTATGAACTGATGATTCCTTAGCCATGTACCGCTTTTAGATACAATATGAGATTTTATGTTCCTTAAGATTTTGTAGCAGTAGAAACAAATTGTGTGTGGGGCTCTCTGAAGGCAAGTTTTTACCCTGCTTGACATCTATGCTGCAGTGTTAGTCACAGAATATCTTTGTCACTCAGGTAAATGCAATGTTCAACACAAATGGATCATGCTCTTCTTGGCACTTGCTTAGCTTGATCAGTTTTACTGTGTCATGTTATGTGAACTATCCTTAGTTTGCTTTCTGGTAATTTGTAGATGATGCAAAGAATACAAATTCATGCATCTAGCCTGTGGGATCTACCATCTTTCTGAAGAATCTTTCCAAATATTTAAGTTGATTGGTGTGAGTTACAAGTTTCAAAGAAAAGAAGAGATTCTCCTCAATATATCCTGTTTCAATTCCCCAGTAGGGATATGAGTATTTGGCTTAATGTATTAGCAATTAAAAGTTAGTCTCTAACCCCACTGAACATGTTGTACTTTATTTAAATCATGAAGAGGTTTCTAGGAAGCGTGGTTGATGGAAGTCATGATCATAAGATATGTAATGAATTTATCAGTAGCTGTTAAATTCCAACATGGAGGGGAGCACGTATGCAGGAAGGTACAGTGTGTTTAATGCAAATGGCTAAAATTTCTTCTGCTTTGCATTATTATCAAGTTCAAAAAAAATTACTTTATATTTCCATCCTTACTTATCCAACCACTGGAGGTGTTACTGCTAGTTTTGGGATGTTAGGAGATATAATTATTGAGGAGGGATTATGTGAGTTGAAGTTTGGGTTTTGTTTTTACTAATCATCACAGGTCCTATGGGAAGAGGCAGTATGAATAACCTAACCTAATGGACTTCGATGAGCAGTTTTGATGTTAAATTTCAACATGGAGGGAGGGATCGTGTGAGATTAAGTTTGGGTTTCGATTAAATGATTATTAATCATCACAGGTCCTATGGGAAAGAGGCAGTATGAATAACCAAACCTAATGGACTTTGATGAGTAGTATTGATGTTAGACCAAGCATCAGTTATTTGTTTGCACCAAGCAAGTGCACATATAATCTATGTATTGTGCTGCAAGTGTGATGAGGCCATGGAGTGTTCCTTTTTTGGCCATGGTGGAAGTGGTTTTTATGACAATTAAATGCCACATAGCCCAAGCTTATTTCATGGGGCTTTCATTGTCAACATACCTCTTTGGAGACACGAGCTAAAAGCATGAAAATTTCCAAGCATGAAGCTAATTAGTTGTTAATTAATTGTTCTGACATCTAAAGGTAGGTGGCATATTTACTTTAGCATTTGCTGATTGTCTTAGCAGATGGGCATATTATCCATGCGAAATGTATTTTTGCTATGGCAACTAACACCTAGCGAGTGTGTATCATAAGATAACCTTGAATGTGGTCAACCTTATACAGTACCAGAAGAAGTGGGATTTTTTTTTTGTTTTTTTGGGGGGGGGGTTTTTGAATACGTTATAGATTTTTCTCGTTTAATGTATAAAATGTAGGAGGAGCAGGTAAGGGCTAAGGAAGATGAATTTCTCTGCTAATGGGCAATACCTTACCCTCCTAAAGGATGATAATGTGTTGCTTAAAGAGAAGGGGATTGTGAAGATGAAATGGAAACTTGACTGTACTAGGTCAAGTTGTTGGAGGGAGTACATATCTATGGAGGTAATTTTGGAGACATAATTATGAGAGGATCACACATCCCTGAAGAGGGTCTATGTCAGTATTAAGTCATTGAAAACCCTTGAAGTCTTCTGGTAGATTCAGAGTTATGAGACACCTGAATGTCTTTTGAGTGATTCATTGGCTTGAACCTCCGTAATGTTTTTGATTTGTTATAATGGATGCATATTAGCAGAGCAGGGGGTTTTTTGAATACATTATAGGTTTTTCTCGTTTAATGTATAAAATGTAGGAGGAGCAGGTAAGGGCTAAGAAAGATGAATTTCTATGCTAATGGGAAATACCTTACCCTCCTAAAGGATGATAATGTGTTGCTTAAAGAGAAGGGGATTGTTAAGATGAAATGGAAACTTGACTGTACCTGGTCAAGTTGTTGGAGGGAGTACATATCTATGGAGGTAATTTTGGAGACAATTATGAGAGGATGATCACATATCCCTGAAGAGGGTCTATGTCAGTATTAAGTCATTGGAAACCCTTGAAGTCTTCTGGTAGATTCGGAGTTATGAGCGAGATTATAACTGCATTCCGCAAATGATAGTTTCTTGATTAAGACGTGGAGACACCTGAATGTCTTTTGAGAGATTCATTGGCTTGAACCTCCGTAATGTTTTTGATTTGTTATAATGGATGCGTACTAGCAGAGCAGGGTAGGGAGATTTTGATTGAACCTAACAGGATGTCTCAACACCTTAATCAAGACCTTCGGCTTTTGATTTTATTGATTCTCTCTCAGAATCTTTTATGGTTCGCACTTTTGAGAGATTTATTCTCACATCAACGGGAGACTTGTCTGACCTGAGCAGGATGTCTTCATTTACATGTTGGATTGTTTTTATCAAGCTCAAGGCCTTACAAGTGGATTTGGCACATGCTTTTCTTTTAAAGATGCTCGAGAGTCTAGTCATGTGCATGATTTTAAAATCTGGAAATGCCGTTGCTTCAAGTCATTTATACTTGCCCTGGTTGGCGACTTTGTCTGACCCTAACAGGATGTCTCAACACTTTATAATCGAGACCTTCGTCTTTTGATTTGATTGATTCTCTCTCTCTCAAACATTTATGGTTTGCACTTTTGAGAGATTTATCAAGTAAACTGGGAAGACTCGTCTGACCTGTGCAGGATGTCTTCATTTACATGCTGGATTGACTGTTTTTATCAAGCTCAAGGCCTAATAACTGGATTTGGCTCATACTTTTCTCTATAAAGATGCTTGAGAGTCTAGTCATGTGCATGATTTTAAAATCTAGAAATGCCGTTGCTTCAAGTCATGTATACTTGCCCTGGTTGGCGGATTTAATTTTGTGCCCATGAGTACTAAGTAATTGATAATATAGTTGGGTATATCAAATCTGAATTATTGTGCGGGGTTTAAAGTTTAATACAATAGGTTCTGGATTGAAGGTCCATTGTTCACATGTGAACCGACTTGACATTAACGACTGAAAGTCGGGTATGAGGGGGTCTATGGCTTGTACCTTCCGAATGATGCAAGAGTGAGTTGAAGTCCGAACTTCCTGAAAAAGTACTGATAGATGTCTTGCATCAGCCTTGTTTTTTAATTCTCTTATTTATTGTATATGCGTGTGTACAAATTTGGGTTGTCTCTTGTGCTACTTGTATTGTAGTTTGGGGGTGAAGTTTTTGGTGTCCATGTTTGGATATGCAAGTAGTGTTTATTTTGAAGTTGCAAATACATCAGAATCCCATATGAGGTAGGTATTATGTTATATGCATTATGTGATTCTTTTTTCGAGAGTTCTCTTTTGATTCTAATTGTGCTATTGTAGAAATGCAAACTAATCGTGGTCATCATCCAGATCTTGTACTGCTTGGAAATTAGTTCTAATGGTGTAGGGGTCCTTGAGATTATGTGGTTAAATTATCTAGCTGTTTAGCATTTTGCTCAGCTAAGTTGGCTTTGCTATTAACCACTTTCAACCTTTGAGAGAGGTCTATTTCTTCATCCAAAGCTTCAAATAATTATATATAGAGATGATCATACCAGTCGCTTTGAAGGTTCTGGTAGTATTTAAGTGGAATAGATTGACCAATGAAAATTGCAGTATGATAGCGTGCATCAAACATGTGCAAGTGTAGATGATTTGTTAAGAACATTGTAGATTTGATAGTCAAAAATGGAGGAGGTTTGTGCATCTCTAAAGAGGACTCGAGGAGTGATTATCGTGCACTTGACTGGATCAACCATTCTAATGTGAAACTTTAGTCTGTGTCAAGTCATTAGTGCATCATTGAACAGCTCTGACGAAACCTTCGTAGGGGCAATTTCTAGATTGTGGTCGGGGGATTACGATCACTCGAGCAGCGTGCTGAGCTAAAGTCCTATTTACAGAGAGAACATGTCCTAATGATGTGCTATGGGCGTATAAAAAATAGACGAGTTAGGGAGAGTGCAAATACTTGCAAAACTATGAATGTGACCAACCCCAAGCAATAGCAATGCCATGTGATATCAAAACTTCTTTGAGGAGGCCAATGCGGTGTAAACATACCTACTAGTAAACATCCCTACTAGTATGTGCAAGTTTGATGAGTAAGGCATTGTGATTTTACAATTTAAGGTCTTGAGGTCAGTATTTGGTAAACCACTTCAACTACCACTTGCAAATGCAATATTGTGAAATACAGCAGTTGAGGATAATTTAGTGTTGTAATGCATATGTATCCATCCTAAACATTTTGAGTCTGAAGTGGGCTATGGAATACATTCAAAGAAACATTTTGAATGATCCTTCATGCTCATCGATCCTTCATTGAAGTGTTGTATGATCCTTCATGCTCATCGATGCTGTGGGGATTTTTATGGCTTTGAGAACCTTTCTTGAAGATATGAGGATAATGTGTATAATAGAGAAGAAATTATGCTATATTTTGCTTTGATCCCATGGAAAATGGCAAGGACCATGCTTTGATGGAATAGTGCTCACTTCATTTGTAACTTTTAAGAATCAATATAAGCAATACTAATAGGAGCTTACTATGAAGATTGTGTCAAAGAGCATATCATTAGGTGTTTAGTACGAAGGAATGCCACAAGGCTAGCAGCAAGTCATTGATGAATACATTTTTTATATCATTGAGTTGTAATGATGAACTTGAATTTTTGTATCATTGAGTTTTGATGATGAACTTGAAACCCAAGTCTCTAACGATTTCATAACATGAGGCCAAGCAGCATACAACTCAACCAAGAGCCAAGGTCTATCTATAGTAGTCATTGTCACAAACCCAAGAAATCAACTACAAAGAGGTTTCATGAAGAGAGGCCTCAAGAAATTGAACTTGGACAAGTTACCTATCAAATGGCACGATATGTATAAAATGGAGGGGAGTATTGCGTTATATAGTAGTAGATGAAACGAGTTGGCAATTGATACAAGAGAACCATGCCTAAATTGAAGAAGGAAGACTCCCCAAATTAGTATCTAAGAGCTTGAAATGAGGGGCTATTGGGGTTGTGTGTGTGGAGAAACGTTTTTCTCCCCCTTGTTCATGATTAGTGACAAGTGAGTGGAGATTGTAGTATCGATGAAAAAGATCATCGACATGAATTTGTTGCGAAAACAAGTGGATTGTCTATCAACAATACTAGAGATTATTTGCAAGAAAGGTAAAAGGCTTGGCTTAGATGGTAATCCTCTCCCTCTTTATTGGGTCCATGTTTTAGGAAATCTAGAAAGTCTCTCTTAAATTCAAGAAGCTACTTGCTTTTATCAATTAGGGTGTAATCAAACTAGTTTGCAAGAAGGATTCTAAGGAATCTTTGAAGAATTGGACTCGTATCACTTGTTCGAATACCATTTATAAAATAATCACCAAATGCATAGTGAACAAGATCAAGCCATTTATGGACATAATTATCCATTGTGAGCTTAAAGGACTTATAAAAGGATGTTTCATAATGGACACAATTTTTTTCTTTGTTTGGAGGCATCAAAGCCAAAGGTATGGGTCAAGGATTCTTCTTCTATAAGATCGAGCTTGATAGAGCACATGGCAAAAAAGAATTGGACTTCATCCTTCAATCTCTTCATGATGTAGGTTTTGGAAGACATTGTATTAGCTCTAAGCTACATCTTGACTTCAAGGCGCTACTATGGAATCTTTCTTAGAGCCCACAAGATGGTTTAGTACACGAACCAACCTTACAACCCACCAATCATGAGTAGAATTGAAATATCTTCAAGCATATGTATGATATAAAGCTACATGAAAAGCTAAATCAAAATCTTAACATCTAATGGAAGATTAATATGAAATCGAGAATGTCAATTTATCATCTAATGCTCGGGAACCAATCCTAAATTGTCTTATCTTGCATCATGGCATTTGGTGTGGGCAGTTCATAGAATGAGATTGCCTTCGACTTTATTCCCCCTCTCCCATGAAGATGAAATTATCACTTGCTTTAAAAAAAAAAACTTGTTTCAATGCACAAGTTTTTTAATACACAAGTGTTGGAGGTGGCCTGATTGGCATTGTTTTTCTAGCACGTGAGATCTTTCACCGGAAAGAAGTCCTTTTAGGTTTTGCCAACTTTTGTTATTCGTTTGGAACCTAATACATTCTAGAATTATCTATATTATATGGATGCATAGAAACAACAAACTCTTTGGGAGAACAAATATTGCTAACTTTAATAAAACTCTTGAAATGATTCTTCATATTTGTCCGCACATAGAAGAATCTACCATCTTGCAAGTTTCTATCAACAAATAGGATAAGCTCTTCAAGGATCTCCCTTCGAGGAAGCGAATGAAGTGGTGCATAACATAATTATTGAGCCCTTTTGCATCATCCAAAAGTTAAATACAAAAGTTGTGTGGTAATTGGGAATGATCTCTTTGAAAAATATATCAAGTTCCATGAAAGGGAGAAGAGTTGCATGATCTCTTTGATTTCTTCGTTGTAGTCCCCAAAGTGGAATTGTTGTCGACATGGCATCTTTAGGCATTTTTATAATAGCGGCTCCATTATTACGTTGCGACCTTTCAAAGTCAATTCCTATTAAATGGATAATTTGTATGAAATAGGAAATTTAGGTAATTTTTTTTTTTAAAATGGAGGTTCAGCCGAAGCCTACTCCCCCGGACTTTAACTTTGAAATTGCAACTGTACAAGTGAATGGGCATAGTACCCACGGGAGTAATCTTGAACTCTTGTAGAGTGATCACATTTAATGTAAGCTCCCCTCCTAGTTTGGAATATGTTTTCATTTTTGTACTCTTCAATAAAGGTCCGCACTCGTATCACATTAGAGTGATTCTCTCTCTCTCTCTTTGTCTCTCTCTTAATTCAAATAATTTCAGTTTGAAATTCCCAGCAAAAAGGGAGCCTTACAGAAGAATGGTTTGAAAAACCTTAAATAACCAGATGTGAAATTTTCTAACTGTGATCGATCCAAGAATCAAACTTGTGCACTAATAATATTAATGATCCATTATACCACCCATCTAGCATCTCATTTGAAAAATGGATTCTAGAACCGAAAGCATCAGATTGCAAGTTCGATCGCATTTGTAAAACTTTGCGCTCTTGAGTTCATGTTATTCGTATAATTTTTGCGTATTCTGTGTTGATATATTTAGGTAGTGATGTGTGTGGACACTCTAGGACTGCCGGGGCACTTTTTTCCCTCTTTAGAAGGTTTTTTCCCCCGGCTTGTATATACGCCTATTGCCCTAATGTGCTACTTATCTTTGTACATTCTCTAGTAATACATTCAGTATTGTGTGTTGAGCTCCAAGCTTCTTCTCCTTGTGCTGTTCGCGTGCTTCCGCAGACGTCTATCTCCAACAATTGGTATCAGAGCAAGTCGTTGCGTCATGTAGGGTGTCGTCGACACTCCTCTGTTTGCAGTCTCAGAATCGCACGAATTTTGGTGAGCATACTCAGCGTGTTTTTGAGATCAAAATAGCTTCGACTTGTGGTGCCGAAATCGTGATTTGAGCTCGTTTCGGCCTCCGAACGCACTATCGCAGTGCTTGTGCAGGCCATTGTGTCTTTTTGTGCCAAAGGTATATACCAGTTTTTGTTCGCCAGTTTAAGCGTCTCAAAGTCTGCTATAGGTCTAGCAGAACTCGTCTGGGCACTTCCGTTCAACTTTTTGAGATACAATCGATTTTTTGCATCAAGGTATTTTAGTCACCGGCCATGGCTGAAAGCAGTGATGTATTCTGTATGTTGGTTGTTGAGGATAAGTAGGATGGTACCAACTACCCGTTGTGGGCTTATATGATGCGACATGTGTTGGTTGCAAAAGGAATGTGGAACATTGTGCAGGGTGTCGAAAAACATCCTATCACACCTGCAACTGTTACAACTGCAGGTACTAAAGCTGATGGGGAAGGTGTCGAAGACGATGATATTCTGCATATTCCTATTCATACTATGGTTTTTGCTGCACCTAGTGCAGAGCAGATTCGCTGGGATGGCAAAGATGCCCAGGCACATGCATTGATAGCTTTGTCTATCAAACATGCTATTATTCCTCACATTCGCTCTTGCAGAACAGCTAAGGATGCTTGGGATACACATACCACATTGTACCAAGCTAGGAATGAGGCTCGTGTTGCTTACCTTCGAAAACAATTGGACAGTGAGCACATGAACGAAGGTGATTCTATGGACAATTTCCTAACGAAGATCAAAGATTTGAAGGAACAGTTCTATTGATGAGGTTATACCAGATAGCTCACTTGTGCAGCTCACTTGTGCAGACCGTTCTGAATGGTCTTCTTGATTAATATCAGAGTTTTGCTTCTACTCTTCGGTTGATGATAAAAGGTAATCCGAATGCCTTATCATTTGAGGAGTTAGTCTCTGTTCTGTTGCAGGAAGATTAGTCCAGGCAGAACAGGTCCATTATACCAGTTGCAGATCAAGCTTTCCTGGCTAGTCAGAAGGGCAAAGGAAAATGGAGCTCTCCAACTAGTAAGCACAAATCTGCTAATTTTGCATATTCGAAGAAGGAAGATAAAGATGAGAAGAAATCAGAAAAGTAGAAATTGTTTTGTAAGTACGGTAAAGGGAATGATCATATCATAAAGAACTGTCCAAAACTGGCTGCTAAAGAGGCAAAGAAGAAAGAGGCTCGAATGGTTGTTGCAGAAGCCTCTACACAAAAAATGGAGTCTGCTAATCTTATGCAGGAAGAAGAATGGGCGTTTACTATTGTCTGCAGTTTTGACCCATCTTCTCATGAGCAGTGCATGTCTGCAATAGACTCAGATGTTTGGTATTTTGACAGTGGGGCGACCAAACATATTACCTCGCAGCGTAGTTTCTTCTCTTCACTCGAGCCTTCCCCTACAAGGAATACTATTACATGCGCCAACAACTCCTCTTATCCTGTTATGGGAGTTGGTAAGATCATTTTGACTACTGCTGATGGTAGTTCTTTCACTTTGTCAGATGCTTTATTTGTGCCAGGGATCAAGAAGAACCTGTTATCAGTTTCTGCATTAGCCAAGATTGGCTTGGTTGTGAAATTTGTTGATGACAGGTGTACAATTCATGATCTGTCAAATGGCAATGTGATTATTGCTTCTGGCATTTTATGGGCTGTATAAGCTCATAGACTATGAAAGATCTGTAAATGATTTGGCATGTGCAGTAAATGATTCTCAGGCTATGTCAGATGCAAAGCTTTGGCATGCACGCTTTGGTCATCTGAATTTTGCTAGTTTGCTATGCCTGCAGAAATCTGAAATGGTGTCCTCTTTGCCCAAACTTGAGGCACCTGGAAAACATGTTTGCGAAGGTTGTATTTTGGGCAAAATGCAGCGTTCATCTTTTCCAAAAGATGGTTCAGTTTGGGCTACCCAGAAATTGCAGCTTGCACATAGTGATGTCTGTGGTCCTATGCAGACACCTTCTTTTGGGAATTATCTTTACTTCGTGACTTTCATCGGTGATTTTTCCAGGCATGCATGGGTTTATCCATTGAAGGCAAAGTCCGAAGTGTTCATGTGCTTCAAACAGTTTTTGGTTTTGGCTGAAAATCTGTCAGCATGTAAAATGGGCACCCTCCGTTCCGATTGAGGGGGGGAATATATGTCTTCTGATTTTAATGCATTTTTGGCTGAACGTGGGATAAAACACTAGTGTACAGTGCCGTATACACCTCAACAGAATGTGTTGATGAACGAAAGAACAGGTCGCTCATGGAGATGGCGAGGTTTATGGTCGAAAGTCAGGCTTTACCACATAGTTTTTGGCTTGAGGCTGTCATGTGTGCAGCATATGTACTTAACAGGTGTCCCACTAAAGCGTTGCAGTCTATCACTCCATATGAGGCTTGGCATGATCGCAAGCCATCTGTTGCTCATCTGCGTGTTTTTGGTTGTTTGGCATATGCATTAGTGCCTGAACAACATCACAGAAAATCGGATGATAAAGCAGTAAAATGTATTTTTGTTGGGTAACGTTCTGAAAGTAAAGGCTATCGTCTGTATCATCCACAGACTAAACGCATTCTGGTTAGCCGTGATATTGTTTTTGTGGAAGATGCTATTCAGCCATTGTTTCATGTACTAAGGAGACATCTGTTAGCCACGAAGCACAAAATTCAAAAAATTGAATGGCTGCTATGCAATTTGAATATGATGCAATAATGAAGAATGGTACTTGGTCTTTATGTGACTTGCCTCCTGGCAAGAAGGCCATTGGCACCAAGTGGGTATACAAGCTGAAGGGTAAACCTGATGGTATAGTTGATAGGTATAAGGCTAGGCTTGTTGCAAAGGGTTATGCGCAAGAAAGAGGCATTGATTTTGATGAGACCTTTGCATCCACATGCCATATGAGTACTGTTCGGAGCATTTGTGCACTTGCAGCCCATCATGGTTGGAATGTACATCAGTTGGACATTAAAACTGCATTTTTGATGGTGACTTGCATGAAGAAGTGTATGTTTTTCAGCCCTGTGGCTTTGTGCAGAAAGGGCATGAAAACCAGGTGTGCAGGTTAAAGAAGGCTTTATCTGATTTAAAGCAAGCGCCACGTGCTTGGTATGAGAAGATACATGCCTATCCAATTGCACATGGTTTTGAGAACAATCCAACTGAAAGCACCTTATATGTTAAGCGTGCTAATGATGTGCTTGTGATCATTGTTGTCTATGTTGATGACATGCTGCTCACTGGTCCTTTTGAGAAGCATATTACTGATTTTAAGGCTGATTTGCATGCCTCTATATTGACACATTAATGCAGCGTTTTGGCCTTGAAGACTGTAAGCCTATTGCCACTCCTATGGAGATGGGTTTACATTTGAGTCTTCATGATGCTGGGGATGCATTTGATGCTGTTCTCTATCAGCAGGCTGTTGGATGCTTGATTTACTTATGCATTACTCAGTTAGATATTCAGTTTGCTGTCTCACAGATGAGCAGGTTTATGCATTGCCTAGGAGTCAAGCATTGGCAGGCGGTTAAGCGCATCTTTCGCTACTTGAGTGGTACTCAGCTACTGGGGTTGTTTTATCCCAAGAGGGGATCACTACCGCCATATTTGCATGCTTTTTCTGACTCTGATTGCGCTGGGTGCTATGACACTCGTGTGTCCACTAGTGGCTTTTGCTTCATGCTTGGTAGCTCATGTATATCTTGGTTGAGCAAGAAGCAGCCCACTGTGGCCACTTCCAGTTGTGAAGCTGAGTATAGGACAACTTTCATAGCTACTGTTGAGTGTGTGTGGCTCAGATGCCTTATGGCTGATTTGGGTGTTGATCAGAATTCTGCCACCACCATCTTCACTGACAGTCAGAGCGCATTCGCAGTTGCGAGGAACCCTGTGTTCCATGCTCGCACTAAGCACATTGAGGTGCATTATCACTATGTCAGGGAGAGGTTCTCTGCTGGGAGATCAGCTTGGCATATGTGCCCATGCAGGAGAACATTGTAGACCTTTTCACGAAGGCTCTGCCCAGGGAGAAGTTTGAAGCTTTCCGCAAAGCTTTGGGCTTACTTCCTTTTGTGGAGTGATTTCCACATAGCTTGGCACTTCCTTATACATGAGTGCCAACTACTTGTTCACCGCATCACTCCCAGGGGGATTTGTTGATATATTTAGGTAGTGATGTGTGTGAACACTCTAGGACCGCCGGGGCACTTTTTTCCCTCTCTAGGAGGTTTTATTTCCCCCGGCTTGTATATACGCCTATTGCCCTAATGGGCTACTTATCTTTGTACATTCTCTAGTAATACATTCAGTATTGTGTGTTGAGCTCCAAGCTTCTTCTCCTTCCTTATGCTGTTCGCGTGCTTCCGCAGACGTCTATCTCCAACATTCTGCAGGTCTTGTGCGAAGAATTGTGTGCAATGTCCGAGGCTCCTTTTTCTACTATGAGGGTATTGTTGTGAAGCTTTTGTAAAGGTGAATACATCGTGGTGCATTGCCATCTCACCACCACATTGGTATCATAGTTAATTGAATTAAAAGGTTTTTGTTGTCGTGCAAACAAAGCGAGCACCCATCCATCTACCCGCAGGTTTCTCCAAGGTTTACAACTAAGAGGATGACCAAGGGATAGGCCTTGGCATACTTTGTCATCTGAGTTGGCTTTGGCATCATCGATTGCGTGCTAGGAAGGACTTCATTGATAAAGGAAGACGGAGTACTAGCACTTCTCGAGAGGTCACCCACTCTACTAGTGTTCCCCCCAAAGACAACTTAACAATAGGTTTTCCTACCACTTCTTAAGGTAACATTTTTTTGGATCCTTCAAAATGTCTTCTTTTGCGCTCTACATGGATTTTTTGAGACTTTATTTGGGTATAAAATCAAGAAATATTAAAAGCTGTTTTTGCAATTTTGCGACAGTTTTGACTACACGGGTGGAAAGATTGGTCCAAATATCAATCTCGGAGCTAGAGACACTTGAGGTTATGTGTTCTCAGGGATGTACATTCAGCTTTATTGCTGAAATTTCAACTTTTTGGGTCTTATTACAAGTTTCTTGGAAGGCTTCTTGTTGTGTGAGTGGCCATCACAAGTTTATGCAGGTTTTTTTTGGATCTAAAGAATGGAGTTGACCGACACTTGTAGGTGTTGTTGGGTAATGTTTGGACTATAAATTCTGCCTTTCAATGCCATTTTGTTGCATACATTGAGTTCATACACAATATATATGCTTATGTCGATACTGCTTATGTACGTCCATGTGGTCATTGATATAGCATACTTTTTTGCATAAAGCCGTTTGTGATTGATAAAGAGCGTCATGGTGATTTTTTCTCAACTGAGAGACACTTAGATATAGGGGTCTCTTTTGCTGATGTAGATGGAAGACTTACCCAACTTGCCATAGGAGATGTATGCTAGTTTATATGTGCTCAATAAGCCTAGTTGGAGTTTTTCGGTTAAGTGGTTATATGTAGTGGAGTCATTGATTCACTATGCATGTTTTCATATTAGTACTCCCAATTTTTTGTTTTTGACATTGGTCTTATGCTCATTTCACATGGAAGACTTTAGCAAATTTTTTTCTAGATTTTAGTTTTTCAACTATACAATTGTTGATTTTGCTCCTTGAGATACATATTGATGTGAGCACATACATTCTCATTGAATCCTTTTGGTTGGATGTCAATGCTTGGACACAATTTGATCATTGATTGTCAAATTTTTCTCAGAATTTGACACAATCATTCTTTTTTGAACTTAGGTGATGCTTGGTCTATTTTGGCTCCATTATCATTCTAGTCAGTTCTCAATGATCATGGCATCAGAGATCTTAAGATCAGGGTCCACTGTTAGCGTTCCAAGAGGAGCTATAACTTGCTAGGAAAAAGCCATTTTGAGATTCAAAAATTTGATGGCACAAACTTTTCTTTTTGGAAGAATCACATGAAAGATATGCTGATTCAAAGAAGGCAATGGAATCGAATAAATGGAATCTCAAAGAAGCTTGTTGGTATGGATGATGATGATTAGGATGAGTTGGACAAAATGTCTAGGTCTACCATTCGATTCCACCTAGTAGATAATGTTTATTATATATTATTGGATTGTGAATGTGGAGAGGAGCTTTGAGAGAAGTTATGCAATGTGAAAAAGAAACGGCATCAAAATAAAGTGTATCTAATTAGAAAGTTATATCACCTTTGCATGAAGGACATAAATATTGTTGCTCCTCACCTAAATGAGTTTGTTGCTATATTCTATCAATTGTAGGCTTAGAAAATGGAGATGGATAATGAAATGAAAGTTGTTTTGTTGCTATGCGCCTTGCAATAATCATGGGATATGTTTTGCATAGTTATTAGTAATTGTGCACCTGATGATAAACTGGTCTATGAGGACATATATGGAGCAGTCTTGAGTGTGGAGATCCATAGAAAATCTATGGTTAGCACTCAAAGTGGGTATGCATATAATGTTCATGATTCTTACCAAGGAAAGAATCAACAATATGGCATGAGCAAGAACAAGGAAAAGAATGGTCAATGACATAGGAGTAGCAATAAATCATGCAAGAGGGATGTCGATTGCCATTATTGTCATAAGAAAAGACATATGAAGAAAGACTGCTATTCATTAAAAGAATGCTAAGGGTAAATGATAGAATATTGATGGGCATGTTAAATAGTTACTCACACCATTTGCTTCGATTTTGAAGATAGAAGAAATTCATGCTATTTCTTATGATGTTGATGTGTTGATACTTGATAATACTGTGGCCATCGAGACTTATGGTTGATTCTCTTTCCCACACATGGTTGCTATATTTTGGTGCTGCTTTCATATGAAACCACATAGAGAATGATTCTCTACTTATGCAACAGAGTCTCTTGGTATCGTGCGACTTGGCGACTCCTACCAGTATGACATTGTTGGGATTAGAGATGTGGTTGTACAATTCGTTGATGGTTCAAAATTCACTATGCATAATGTATGCCATGTACCCTGGATATTCAGGAGTTTGATGTTAGTTGGTCAAGTTGATGACCTTGGTTACAAGTGGCTTTCTATGCCCAGTCCTTTTGCATATCAAAGGACAAAATGGTTATTGAAAAAGGAAGCAAAGTTTGGTCACTTTATCCTTGATTTGCAACACAAACTGAACACTTGTTAGCTATTACTGAACAACCTATGGCTTGTATTTGCTATGATAGAGATCAAATTCTTCTTCATGTCTGAAACATAAAGAAAATTAGGAATTGTGAAATTTCCACCTGCTCTTGACTTAAGATTCACTTCTCCAACACCTACAACATCCAAATGATGAACATCTTTAGTGTCCACTCTTCTAACCGAAGAGTTAGAAAGGGAAGAAAATACCTTTCTGCAACCTATCATATGCTTAGTAGCTCTAGAATAAAAAGTCCAAGAATTATCTAAGATTGCATATAATGCTGCCTGATCAAAAGCTACTTCAATAGTAACGCATGCATAAGACTCTTCCATTGAAGATTTAGGTTTTGGATCATCTTCAACATTGTTACCTGATGCTTTCTTCTTCTCATTAAAAATCCTTGTTTTGCATTAAGCTATGTTATGACATGGTTTCTTACAAGTAATGACATACTCCTTTCTTTGAATTAGATGTAGTCGAAGACTTTTCTTTGGGTGTAGAGAAAGCATTAAGGGAAGGAATGGAAGACTTAAGATTAGAAGACTTACTTTCCTTCTTGGATTGCTGACTCTTCTTCTCCTTCTTTGTCTCCTTCTTCTTCTTTCCATTTGACAATGATAACATGGCTTTATTATTCTCTTCCATACCTTTTTGTTGATCTTCGTCTTGAAGTAACAGGAACTATAGCTCAATGAAAGTTCTCTATCTCTTGTAGTAAGAGTAAGAGAAGTAAAAAAAGCACGATATGAGAATGGAAGTGAATTTAGAAGTGTATTTACCATCTCTTCATATGAAATATTGACTTCAACATTGAGTAACTAATCTCGTAAATTTTTGAGCTTCAGAATATGTGTATGAACCGATTGAAAAACTTTCATCCTTGTGTTGGCTAGCTATCTTCTTAGATGTACTTTCCTAGTAGGGTTTCTACTCTGATAGAGATTCTCTAATTCCAATCAAGCTTGAAGAGAGGTTTGGCATTGAAGGGCTTTGGTGTGCAGAACAAGAGGAGGAAGGAGGAGGTGGAATGAGAGAGAAGAGAGGAGAGACGCGCGGACATGCGTGGGAGCCTCGAAACCCCCATAATGATCTCTCTTGAGGCAATGCTCTATATATGATGTATATATATGAATATGGGGGTAAGGTCACATGACCCTTACATCCCCAACAATCTCCCACTTAAGGGTCAATGTGGCCATAAGTGAAAAAATATACAAAGAATGATGTAGGACTATACAATAATGTACAGGAAGAGTCCGGATCTCTACCCATATTGATCAGCCTACACCAACTTCCTCAAACAAGGTGTATCCATGCACCTCAAATTGCTCTAGACTCATATCGATAAGAGTCGAGCTCACATCTAACTGATACAAGAACTGATGAAGTTCCTGCAAAGCTCCCACTCGCTCTATGCCTACGTCAATCATCGAACGACTGACAACTCCAAGTGCAAATGCTCCAATAGCAACTGCAATGTCTGGTCTCGAGCATAATAACTCGTACATCACACTCCCGAATGCTGACGAAACATGTGCTATCTTGGCTAACCTAAGTATGTCAGCCATGCCTGTATCTAAGGCATCCAAAGCACCATCATCAAGACCAACATGTCCTGACATATCTATGTCAACATCTGGCATGAGCGAATCCAAGAATGACTGCATGATTGCTGACTCATCAACATCTAAATTAGTCATTCTCTCAACCAAAGATGTATCTAGCTGTGCATCCTGAGAGCTACTATGCTCTACCATACACTGTGTACCATGAGAGCGATCCTGCTCTACCACACCAAGTGTATGATCATGCTCTACATGAGCTAACTGCACAATATCAACACCAAGGTCAAACTGATGATCACACTCTAAATGAGTATCATCATAATGCTCTATATGAGCATCCATATCATGCTCTAAAGCATCCAAATGATCATCCAAAGTGTGCTCCATAAGAGCATCCATATGATCAACCAAACCATGCTCTACATAAGTATCATGAGCATCCAAAACATGCTCTATATGTGCATCCATCTGAGCATCTAAATCATGCCATACATGTGCATCAAGAATGTCCATAGACCTATCTATAGATCGACAAAATGAGACATGACGAGTCTCATATCGCACATAAGGCTGAACTCCCACTGAGACGAGACTGTCTCTCACATGAAGTACCTGCAGTGGATACCTGTGCCCAATCCTAGCACCTCTGACAAGCGTAAGCTGTCCCAATTGCAACTGAAAATGATGCTCACCAAGGAATGCATAACATGTGCTCTCCTGTAACTGGCTAACTGAGATCAAGCTCATAGGGAATGAAGGCACATAGCGTACATGTCTTAGCATAAGTGATGCTCCACTAGGTAGCATAAGGCATACATCTCCTGCACCCTCAATGTCATATGTCATACCATCAGACATGTGCACACATCCACGACTCTCACCTGAGAATCGACAAAACCACTCACGATGTGGAGTAACATGAAAAGTGGCTAATGCATCAAGCAACCAAGCCATATGTGTGCTATCCAATGAGCAAGAGGAATCCTGAGATAAACCATAAGAGAAAGTGATATCACCATCACTGGCATAATCAACTGCCATAGACTCTCATGAAATCACTACCTGACCTGCATCACGTGCATATCTTTGACGTCGTCGTCGCATCCGCCTGAAGCAACGTCGTCGAATATGGCCCTCATGACTACAATGCCAACATCTAAGTCGTCGATGTGATCTGTGTTTCACATGAGTCAATGGACTCTCATACATATCATGTAGTCTCTGCCATAATGCACTACTCGTCTCCTCATACATAACAGACTCATATATAGAATCCACAAGCTGTAATCGGATATTGGAGCTTGTCAATGCATCCATATCCATCCATACGTGATCGGGCATGTCACGAGGCCTCTGTGCATCTCTATGCACATACATGTGTAACCCTGCACGAACCAATGTATGCCACATCTGAGCTTTCCATCTCGGAAAGTCAGTGCCATCAAATCGAGAAGACACCATGCTGGCAATCCAAGACTAGCAATGTAACAAGAGACTGGAACAATACTCTATCCTCAATAGGATCACGTCTGCATATCCATATGCATAACTCACATCATAAATCTCTCACTAGAGAAGAAACCATGTGAACCACCTGTCACATAACCATGCATCTAGCATGCACATAAAAACACGAGCATAAGCCTGCTCACCAAGTCTCCAAAGTGATCAAGTAGATGTGAAAGAATCCTAGGAAAATTTTGGCAGAGTATCCCCTATAAACTGAGCAATCAAACAAGATAACCAATAACCGAAGAACAATAAGTAACCTGTCACCACCTGTCACTGCTCCAAGCAAGGATAATGGCAACTACATATGCCAAAAAAATTGATACCAATACATGCCAATACAATGGCAATACAACTCCAACTGAAGAATAAATCCTACAAGATGGTCCAACCTATCACAAATAATCTGTGACCAAGTCCAAGTGAATGGAGATAGACAATGATCCAAAGCTATCGCACAAGCTTCAAGATCCACTAGAGCTCCTTTCTAGCATAAAAGCTGATGAAATTTCGGCAGCATCTCCTCTGTAAAATGGACTCTAGAACCAAAATAACCATGTGGGAATCACCATCCACATAAGCCAAGAATCACACTGGCAAATATATATCAATCAATGACCAAATGCTAATAATGGTGACAAACGAATGTGTAACTGAGGCTCCAATCTGGATCATGTACCTGCAAAGAAAACAAAAGATACAAGTACCAAACAAGATCCAAAATCAACTCTCATAAAAGTATGTGCAACCGGCAAGTAAATCCATAACCAAGTGGCATAACCAAGCTATAAACCACAATGCCACTATACATCCATGATCAAACTCATGATGACATAAACCTCAAAGAAGAGTATACCACAATGTCATCTTACATGCTAAACGCGTGATATACTCTCATATGGAGGAGCTACCACAATGATCATACATGTACAATGCCTTGAAGCTCTGAAAATAAGAGCTTGCACACCATAAATTCTCTCTCGAAGAAGTTCCAAAGCAAATTCAACCTCCAAGTGCAATTAGGGTTGTTTGGGCAAAACTGTACTGCTCTGTGTTTTGCTGTTTCAGAGGTGATAACCTCTGAATCTGAATTTTTGGTCTTCAGCAAACTTCAAGATCTAACTCTTGGCTACGTAACGACATAAAGAACACCTCAATCGGAGGTGCGTAGCTCAAGATATGCTCAAAACAAGCACATGCTGTCAATTTCACTTTCACTTGCAACAGTACTGTTCTGTATTCTGCAATTTCGGCAACCTAAAACTCAAAATCTGGATCTGAATTCTTCTACAAAGTTGTAGCTATCTTTCCAAACTACGAGTAACAAGTTGAATCATCGCATTCCGAGCTGTAGAACTCAAGTTATGACAAAAAAACCGAGCTGCTGTTCTACTCAATGTAGATTCGCTTTCTACAATTCTCTGCGTTTTTCGAATTTTCGGCACTTCAGAAGTCCGAAGCAGATTCTGCACCCTTCTGTGAAGTTGTAGTTCTCTGTGTTAGCTACGCACAGAACTTTAAAACGCATCAATCCGAGCTTCCTATCTCGAATTATGACCGAAATACTGAACAACTGTCAAGAGATGCCGACCTGCACTTTCTCCTCTTCTCACCTAAGCTCCATTGAAGCTTTTTGCACACCAGCCTTCAGCATGCTCTGATACCAATGAAGGGCTTTGGTGTGCAGAACAAGAGGAGGAAGGAGGAGGTGGAATGAGAGAGAAGAGAGGAGAGACGCGCGGACATGCGTGGGAGCCTCGAAACCCACATAATGATCTGTCTTGAGGCAATGCTCTATATATGATGTATATATATGAATATGGGGGTAAGGTCACATGACCCTTACATCCCCAACAGGCATGACCTGGTTTGGGTTATAATATGCCTCTTGAATCCCATAGATATATATGAAAGTTCTTGTGCATCCCTTGAATCCCATCTCGATTGATCATCTGTAGGAAGTAATGTGGTAGTAGTTCAAACTCCTGATGATGAAGTAGGTCCTTCTTCGTCACTAACCTCATGGTGAGTAAAGTGAAGCAACATCTTCTCTGACTTGTCTTAGCATTGGATAAGTGCCATTGAAAATATTCCAAAAGTTAATTTGATACTAACATATTGATCATCGTAAAAGTTTACATTGGATAATTAGACATTCCCTCAAGCTTGTCTTCATTCTCAAGTCTATAATCACTCATCTTGTTAACATTGTATGTGAACTATGATCTCATACCAAATGTTGGAAGTGGGATGGGCCTAAATAACAATTAATCATAGGTTTGCAAGATCTTACAACACATGAACCTTAGCATACACACCTTAACACTCAAAAAGAGATGAGTGAGAAATAGAGAGAGAGTATACAAAATTTTCAAAGTGTATGTTAAGCTAGGATGCTCACCTACACTATCTTATATTCCAATGCCAAATTACAATGTGTAAATATTATACAAACTGGCAATATCTAAATCTAAGTAGAAATAGGGAACTAGATACAAAAAATTATGTAATAGTGCTTAAAAGGTATGGCGTGTGTGTGTGAATATGGAGAATATGAACAATTAGAACTCTTTTATAGCAAGCCCTAATTTTGAATGTCTAGAAACCTTAATTAGAAAATAGTGAATGAAAAGGTGAGGACTGAAATAGAATTTTTACTCATAGTATATCATCAAGATATGTTGATGATTGACTAAACCTAACTCCTCCAAGTATTCTAGATGTAGAGCACACCTTGTCCAAACTGCTCATTGCAGAGCACTTTCTTGATCTCCCCAAAGGTTGCATTGAGGACTTGCTTGAGATTGAGAAGATTAGTTACATGAGCCAAGACCATGATTATATAGTTTATGTGCCTCTTGAAAAGCACTCTAAAATCAATTATATTCTCAAAAGTTCTATCATATGTCTAACTAAATTTAGCAAACCAAAAAATCTATGCCAAAAAATCTTTTTGTTTTTGTGTTGCCACCATCCACTGATGGGAATCAAACCTAGACCTATTGTTTATGAGTCTTTTTGCTTAGTCCAACTCTCACACACATTTTTTTTGTGGGGTTGTTCTAAGTACCACAAATTATTGTTGCAAGTTGGACTATTTTGACATTGTTAGTCTATCTAATGAGAAAGTTATATGACCTTCCTATGAAGTAAACAAATAGTATTGCTGCTCATCTAAATGATTTTGATGCTATATTTTTTGGGTTACAAGCTCAAAAATGGGAGATGGATAATGAAATTAAAGTAGATTTTGTTGCTATGCACCTTGCCATCATCATGGGATATGTTTTGCACGATGATTAGCTATAGTAAACATGGTGATAAAATGAACTATGATGATATATGTGGAGCACTCTTAAGTGAAGATAGGTGTAGAAAGTCTACACTTGGCATTCAGAGTGGAGATGCATATAGTGTTCATGATTCTTACCAAGGAAAGAATCAACAACATAATAGGAGAAAGAGCAAGCAAAAGAATGGTCAATGGAATAAGAGTAGAAGTAAATCAAGTAAGAGGGAGATTGAGGGTCATTACTGTCATAAGAAAGGACATATGAAGAAAGACTGCTATGAAGAAGCTATCTATACCATCTACTCCAACTCCGAAGATAGAATAAATTAATGCTATGTCTAATGATCTTGATGTGTTGATGCTTTAGAGTACTGTGCCTAATTAGGCTCTTATTGCTGATTCCCTTTCCCAGATGTGGTTGCTAGATTCTAGTGATTCTTTCCATGTGACACCACATAGAGAATGATTCTCTACTTATGCAATAAAGTATCTTGGTATCGTGAGACTTGGTGATTCTTACTAGTGTGATTTTGTTAGGATTGGAGATGCACTTGTGCATTTCATTCATTGTTCAAAATTTACTAAGCATAATGTACACTATGTGCCTCAATTATCATGTAGTTTGATGTCAATTGGTCAACTTGATGACCTTGGTTACAAAGTGGTTTTATATGCTCAATCCTTTCACATATCAAAAGAAAATATGGTTATTGCAAAAGGAAGAAAAGTTGGATCAATTTATTTATATCATAAAAAGAACACTTGTTAATTGTCATAGGTTATGTTTCTCTAATTTTTTATTTCATGAGCATTTTCAATATGGAAAGAAAACTAGGAATGTGCATGAAGCACACATGGAATCTTCAATTGAACCTTTAGATCTCATTCATACACATGTGTGGTCCTATGCCCATGAATTCATTAGATGGTTCTCTTTACTTTTCCACTTTAATAGATGATGTTACTAGAAAATTCTAGGTATATCCTATCAAGTCGAAGGATGAGGTATTCCCTAATTTCAAAAAATGGGTTGCATTAGTATAGAGTGAAAAGGAACTAACCTCAAGGTTTTACATTCAGATAATGAAGATGAGTATACCTCATATGAATTCAACTTTTTTTCTATCAATCTAGAGGAATTCAAATAGAGTTTACAACTTATACCCCAATACAAAATGGCATATCTGAGAGGATGAATGGAAGTATTCATGATATAGAGTAGTTTCTATGTTACATCATGCAAGTATTTCACAAGGCTTTTAAGTAGAAACAATTTTGATTGTAAGTTCATGTGATTAACCTTTCATGTACTGTTGCCAAAGGTTTGAAAGTGACACAAGAGTTATGGACAAAATAGCCACCATATTATTGCAATTTTTGACTTTTGGGTATGAGGCATATGCTCACATACCCAAGAATCTTAGAAAAAGTTGGACTATACTCTAAGAATCAGTTTTTTCTTGGATATGATCAAGAGGGTCAATTTGTATATCATTTATAGGATCCTAAAACACAGTCAATGATCATAAGTAGTGATGTCATTCTCAATGGGTCTAAGATGCATAAACAACCCATTACGGAGGTTGAATTGAGAAAAGTGGTGTTTGAGGATACTAGTCCTCTAATTAGCATGCACAAGAATGATACACATCGAAATGTTCAAGAGAATGTCCAATCACATTAGTTTATAAATATTCCTATTTAACCATTGCAATTCTTTGCACATGTCTTACATCCACTTGATAAATATGTTCTAGGTTTGGATTTTGTCATGTAGATAGATGCGAGTGAAATTTCTTTCTATAAAGAGGCTATCCAAAAAAAGGATCATGTCAAGTGGGAGCATGCCATGAAGGGTGGATTGGATTCTAGTCACAAGAATGGTACTTGGGATTCAATACCTTTACAAAAGGGAAGGAAAGATTTCCCATGTAAATGGGAATATAAACTAAAATTCACATCAAATAGTGCTTCTCCAAAGTATAAAGCATGACTGGTCACAACTGGTATTAAGCAACAACATGGTGTTGATGTTGAGGAAATATTCTCTCCAGTGTCACATTGCACATGTTTCTTGGATTCCGTGTAATGGAGGACTTAGAGAGAGAGAATATGTGTCTGAGTATTGTGGGATTTCAAATCTCGTGTGTGGCTTGTAGAGGGTGAAAATTGAGGCAAAGCACCTTGATGCAAGCATTATATGTGTATCAATTTATTCTTTCAAAAATGATACTTGGTTGTGAGATACAAGCAAAATCGAATGTTGTGAGGCTATTTGTTTCTTTCTAGTGCTTATTTTATGAAATTGAGCATGTGTAAATAGAGATGAGTGTGAGGATCACAAACGTACAATGGTTTTTATTTGAGTGAGTAAAAACTCAAGTATTGTGACATTTGGGTTGATTCAGTTGTTGTAACACTTAATTACTCAAGTATCGCAACACTTGTTCAAGTGTCATAACACTTGTAGAGTATTGTGGATGTCTGGGTGAGTATCATGAGTGTCAACCATTATGACATTTCACAGGTATCATCAATACCTAAGTATAATGAGATCACCAAGTATAATGATACTTTCCAAGTGTCAAAACACGTGCAAAGTGTCAGTGACATCTTGTACATATCACAAATATTCAAGCATCATCAACTTTTGATAGAAATCATGAAGCCTATCATGTATCTTGAAAGATTAACTATCACCAACAATTTCTAGATGTCATGCATTAAAAGTATCACTAATACTTGTTGAGTATCATGACATTCAATAAGTATCACGAAGGTTGGGTATCATCGACACTTGGCGGGTATTGAGACACCCATGAAGCATCGCAATATTTGATAAGTGTCAATGTCATTTGTCACCTCCCACAAGTTCCACATGTCTTGTCCCACAACTTAACCGTTTACAACTCAATATTAGTAAGCTCCTATTAGTGGAATTCCATAAAAGATCTTGTCGTTCTTTATCCATTTGAGCAAGTGCACTGATGCAAATCTCATTTGCTTTTGTTGTCTCCCAAAAGTGTCGCATATCATCTGCCACAAGTGTCATTGGCATCGATCAAGTATCATGTGTTGTGAATCCAAAGTATCACTTGGCCAAGTATCACCGACACCTCATAGGTATCATGTGTCACTAGCATTGAGTATCGAGTATCATGTGCCATTTCCTCTCAAGTGTCATGGAGCTAGGTATCATTAACATTTTGTAAGTGTTGTGTATCATTTTCACTTCTTCAGGTGTCATGTATCATGTATCATTTTGTCGAATCTCCTTCATTGTGATCATCAAGTATTTTGTACCGAGTTTCACTTGTTTGAGGTAGCTTCTAGATCAAGTATCACTAGTATTTGTACTCACAATCCTCGGAGAGGAAATGGTAGTTTTCAAAGACATACATAGTTTAGGAGTGAGTATTGAACATGTCCACAATAGAAGGACAATACCGAAATTCCCTATAGTTTGTTTCTACAAACCCACTTGAAACTACGAAAGTGAAACTTTAGATATTAGAAGGACAAAGGTCATCTCTAGGCATGTAGTTAAATTTCAAGGTATATTGTATGTAGAAAAGAAAGGGTATCTCTACATCATGACAAAACATCTAGAAAAGATGAATGATTTTGGTATCAGTGTGGATGACGTGCCACCAACCAACCTTACTGGAGGAGAAGAACAAGTTTTTCTTGCATAAATTTCCATCCTCATCCTAAAAAACAATACAATCTTCCATTCACTAATGCTATGTTAGATCCCATATTTGGAGGACTTTTATCTAATAGAACACTGTTATCAAACAAATGACTAGTGGTTCAAGGACAAGGGATGCGATAGAATGCATGAAAAAACATTATGATGGGTTTGGATATCCTTATGATCACATGGTAAAATTCAAACAGATGTTGAGAGTAGAATAGATTGATCAATTCCTTGTACAACATGAAGCATTTGGCTTGATGTTGGTAGAACCAAAATTAGCTTGGTTCCAACCATTGAATAGAGAAAATTTTCCCAATATGGAATCACTTCTAGGGAATTCATTAGTGAGTTTGGAAAGAGGGGATTCAAAGACAATACTTCATCTCTAATCTAGAATTTTAAACAGGCTAGCTATGAAAGTCTACAGTTAGTAGCAAGTGATTCAAGTAGTATTTTGATAGATGCACACAAGCAAAGCAACCTACCCAACCTAACATGATTTCCTTATTTCTTGATGGCTTGCTAAGTGCAGAGTTGAGCACATTGGTCTATGTAAAGAGACTCAAGTCTTTGGATGCATATCTAAGAGAATGTATCAACCTAGAGGATAATCTGGCCAAGGACCTTAAGCTACCTTAAATGGCTTTGAGGTCAAAAGGTTCTTCTAGTGTTTCCTCTTCACATACCCCATCTATTGAGTAGTTAGCGTACCTAGTAGCAAAGAATATTGAGGTGCAAAATCAAATTGTTTCTAGGCAGTACTATCCTCAACTAATGGGAGTACCAATTCCATATAGGTGCCAACAATGAGGTGGAGATCATCCAACCTAGGGTTGTACATGGAACAAACCCTCCAACCCACCCCCACTTATGAAAGGACATTGACACAAGGGCTAGGCTATTACTGTTACATTGAGTAGAATTTTACAAATCACACAACAAATAATTGTCCTACAACATACAATAAGGCAAACCTAGGGGTTCCAATACAATCCATATGCATATCCTTTGAGAGGCCAATTTAGAACGGCTCTTAGGTATCCATAGTGTCGAGGACCTCCACCTTTTTAGAGAGATCATGAAAATCCAAAATATCAACAACCCTAACTAGTATTATGGTAGGAACCACCACATCCTCAAATATAGTATCAATCAAGTGTACCTAATTAAAGGAGAATATGAGAGAGCAGTGGATCCTATGTCTCTATCAATTTTAATGAGTCAGGAAATCATGCATATGACCACAGAATACACTGTGAACTACCGCAATGAAAATGTTCTAGAAAAATATCATATCTCTTATGAACAATAGTACTATGACTATGAGAGCTACTCAGATCCTTATGATACCAAGTATGCTAATGTAAGTTATGCTAATTATGGAGATTTTGCTCTAGATTTTCAGAATATGAGACCTCAAACATGATGAGGAATGTGTTGCCAATGTAGGAGACCATTTCATTAGGGATTGCCATGTGCCCAGCTGTCGACAAGAAAAGGTATGGGAAGGGTATTGTACTGATTGTGGTAAGGAGAAAATCCTTATAGATTTTCCAAAAAGTCCATCTAAGATGCAACCTCATACACAAATTAATGCGGTTGAAGTAATCGATCCTTCATGGAGCAACATAAAGATCATAGTACCATTGAAGGTTGTTAACATGGCTCATTCAAAGACAAAGGAGACAGAAATGAATCTAAGTGAGAGTGAAACCACAAGTTCCAAATGTCCAATACTGGACCCTCTACTTGTGATACTTGAGGATTCAATTGAGCCATCAAAATGAGTAAAAAGAAATAATGGTAAAAAATGGAAGAACCAAAGAGAAAAGATTAGGAACAATTGGTAAAATTGACTTAAGGAAAATTGACTTAAGGAAGTAGATATAGGTGAAGAAGGAAATCCTCAACCAAAAGAGAGACTCTCTTTACCCAATGAAAGCAAGAATATAGGACCAAGCTAGATCAATTATAGCATATATGCTTTTAAAATCCTATTAGTGGATAATTGTGGTAGGAGCAAGCCTTCAAAAACATGAAAGTGCTATCCAAAGGGGGGTCTTGGAAAAGGAATGACAAGAATTGTGTAAAAGGTTGATAGAAGTTGCTCAAGCATTTCTAAAAAAACCACAAATCTTTATTCTTGACTCTCAAATTTCTAGAAGAAAAATTCCAAGAATGTATCAAAAGTCAAGAACCTAATGTGATAAAGAACAAAAATTAAGACTACTAGAGAATGGAATGTAATTAGGAACCACAACAAATGAGGATGAGATCAAGATAAACTTTATGATGTCAAAAGTGGATGAAACTTGCCCCCAAAATTTGTGGGCTAAAGTGCAAGACTCTCAATGGAAGAAAGAAGGGAAAACCCAACCTCTGTTGACGAAACTAGATGCTACCAAAGGCCTATAGTCATTAGAAAATATTTCTAAACTAGAAGTGACTTAAATAAACAAGGAAATTTCTAGCACTAATTCTAGTGTGGAATAGCCACTAGAAAAATATGAAAAGTGTGGAGAGCCTATTTGAGAACAACCCATATGAAAATGCAATCAATAGATGGCTATGTGGAACCCCCGTAGGACTAGTGGAAAATGTTACACTGACCACGTGTGCGGTGAAATTCGAGCATAAACTTGCCATATGTTAAATTGGAAAGGAGAGAAACTACAAAATAATCTTTGGGAGACCCTTCATGAAGAATCTTGCCAAGAATTGGTTCCACTTATCACAATTCACTTGTCCAAGTATTTAGATATGGAATGAGATGGAACTCTATCAGACAATCTTCAAGGATCCATTAGAGTACTCTTCTAGCATAAAAGCCAACATAATTTTCATAACATCGCCTCTTTGTAAAATGGACTCTAGAACCAATCAAGTATATGAGGGAATATACCACCCATTAATGCCAAACCATAGTGGTAATCACATATACTAATCAATGAATAATATGGTTCAATGCAAAGCCAACATAGTTGACAAAATGATATATAGCTTAGAATCCGACTGGATTATGTACCTACACACAAACAAGAATACAAGTATTGACCAAGATACAAAATCAAATCTCATAAATTAGGTGCAATAAAAAATTAAAGCCGTAACCAAGTGGCATAAGAAATATATATACTACAATGCCACTATACATCCATTGACAATACTATGATCAAAATCATGATGGCATATACCTAAAAGGTATACCACAATGCCATCTCACATGAAAAACCCTTGGCAAGATCATGCTCTACTCTCATATGGAGAACTTACAACAGTGAGGATACATAAACAATGCCTTCAAGCTCTAAAACTAAGAGCACTGCTCCTTGATCGACATCCTTAAGCTAGGATTCTACCTCAAAATGGGACTACTGCAGGATGTGGTACATATCTTGTAAGTTCCTATTACTTTCTTCTAATTTGGTCATTTTTTCTTGTAGTTGAATGGATTTAGTGTTGAGTGTTGCATTGCATTCTTCCAGACGTTGATACTCCTATCTTAATTCACTTGCACATTGAATCATAGTGTTAAAAACATCGTCTACATGCATCGATGTTGTATGTACAAGTGGAAATGCATGGGGAGGAGGAATGGGGATGGGAATTGTGGATGTAGTGCACAAGGGTGTTGTGGGTGCAAATGATGTTGGTGGAGGGGGAATTGGAGAAGGTGGAACTGTGACGGGTGGGGGAGGTACTGTAGGTGGTGAAATGTTCATAAGATTGGACATGGATGTGCGTGAATGTTATATCATGAATACAATTATGGTAGGTGTGGTGCTCATCATGTCGGTGAATAGTGAAGATGAGACAAATATTTGAGAGCCTTGGGATGAGGGGATTCTCCAAGAAAAATATTGGGTGAGTGGTTGGAAAGCAACTTCAAGGATGGAAGCCAAAGATGAGTGTAGCTAAGGATGGTGTAGGTGCAAACAATGAGGAAAATCACATGGGTTGGACAAATGTTTGGGTAGCTTGAGAGGTAGAGTAGCCTAACATGGTGGCTGTTGAGATTGGGTGACCTCGTACAAGGTGTTGGAGTTTGTGGCCTAGGGTGGCTTCATGTGTGGACAAGAGGGTAGCATACAAAGGATTGGTAATTGATGAAAAGAGTTGGGAATGGGATACAAGGGTGAAAAGTCTAAAAGATAGGGTGTCGATGGTTACTTTAGTGGTATTTACAATGTCTTCCAAGTGAGGGGGTGAATGGGGTGGGGTGTGGACAATTTGTTCCTGTGGTTGGGTTATGGCTTCAACAGTGGTTGTGGGTTGGGTTCCTAGAGCTATAGTCAAGGATGGAGGATGAGGTGGTGAGAATGGTGAGGTTTGGACAAAGGTCTCAACTGTAAGATTGATAATGGCCGTTGAAAGAGGAGTTGTGGTTGTCGTCACTGTCTCTTGAGTAGTAGTAGCTTCCACTTGAGTGGTTGAGGTTGCTTCAACTTTTGCGATAGGTATTTTTATGTTTTTATCTTCTCGTGGTTTGGTGTTGATACATCTTTTGTCATATTGTGGGCGAGGTCTCTGTAACATAAATTTGATGGCATCCATTGCTCCACATGTCTCTGTTAATAGTCGGAGGGACTCAATGTACTCTAGATATACTCCTTCTTCCAATATCTAGTTCATCAACACACCATTGCTTGCCTCAAGCTTGTACACTTTCTATGGTGTCATATAATCTATGGAGTGTTACTGTATGTGTGGCGGCTCTTTCTTCATCTTCATCATCATCATCATCTTCTTCTTCTTCTTCTTCTTCTTCTCATCATTCTTGTTGTTCCTCTTCGTGTTCCTCTTTTCCTATTGCTAGAGTTGATCGCCGCCTTCTTCTTCGTATTCTGAGTCTGATCCAAAGTCTAACTCTCATAGAAGCTGTTCAAAGTCAACATTGCTTAATTCATCGAGGAAAATAGACCCTAGAGACTCCAAGTCAGTAGGTAGGGGAGGATCCATATGTTTACTCATGGAGGCTCCATTTGTGCCTCTCTTTGGGAGTCAGATTGTAAAGGGACATAGAAGGCATTTCCTTGCTAGTGAGATATTTGGAGTCAATGTGGCTCCTCTAGGTGGTGCACATGAGATGTATCCTCTCTCTTCGTTGGGGGTGCCGAGGCTTTTGTGCTCTTGAACTATTAGATCCTATTCAAGACAAAGCATGTTCAATGTGAATGTCATAGGCTAAACGTCTGTATATGATATGAGTGAGAGCACAACATCCATTCAAGATTGTCTTGCAAACCTCATATTGGTTAGCTGCATGTATTTGGTCAATGATCTAGGTAGGGAGATTGATGGTCACATTGCTTTTTTTTTCCAAGTATAGAATAAAACAAACCCTCTTGTGCTCTTGCATAAATTGATCTTGTCCAACGAAGGCAAAGTGTTGCATACAAATTTATGGTGACCATGTCCTTGAGCTTGGTGAGGTTTCGACTCTTCATGGTCTATGACACCAATGTCTCCTTCTCTATAGGGACATGCATACCCTACATGTCAAGAGCCTCTCTAACTAAGTTGAGGGAAAGCCTGTACTTCTGTATTTCATTGTCACACGTCAATGAGGGAATGACAAATGTGATTAGTTCATTGCGACACATCAATGAGGGAATGTGAAATGTGCTTGGAACATTTTTCACATTGCTAGGCTGCAAGGTGTTGATTAAGTAATAATAGCACATGAAATCAGGTTTGGGCAATCTTGCACTAAAATATTATGCTAACCTTGCCTTCTACCAGATTGGTTGGAGTTCTATGGCATTCTATAATCTCTCAAACTCTCATATGAAAAACTAATATTTTCCCCATACATTATTAAATTGACACTCGGCTTCCCAGGTATAGGTGCCAATGGGAGTGAAAACTGACTTTAGTCATGTATCCTAGAGGAGGGTCCTTAATGGGAATGGTTTGCAAGTGCAATAGTGCTTCTGGACTCTCCTTCAATTGTTTAGAAATGAGAAAAACATTAATTTCTATGGGTTGGAAGCTAGTACCTACCTAGGAACTAGAGCCTACTTCAATCATAAGTTATGGAAGTAGCTGATGTTTTGTAGATTTTCTAGCAAAGGAAGGTTCACATTAGTATTGTATAAAAAATGTGATGATGCCTTGTTCCCTTTAAAATACCAATATGACACCCTTCAACCTTTTCGTGTGTCATTAATGATTTAGTGAGTGATGTGTGAATTTGGTGTGGGTGAGATTTAATGTGGTTATTGTGTGGCCTAGATGCATACTTGGGAGATGCAATGAAATCTACATGCATCTATTATTGTACACAAATGTTACAAATAGGGATTGGGGGTTTTGTTACATGACTTGACTTTCCAAACTTCTTGTATCAGTATTACAAAGTTTGCATGTAGATACATATATGGTGACTTGCCTTGGTCATGGGACTTTTCAGGTACCCATTTCCAAGTTATACTAGGATTGAATTTACATGGAGATGTGTTTACAACAACTTTCCTTATCAATTTTTGAGGGGTTGGGATTGGTGAGGACTATTTAAATCCTAAGAGCTCATGTGTAGCAATCTGAGCCCTTAAGCTGGTCTTAGGCACCCAGATTTATCTAGCATTATGGTGAGCCTTCATCAGCTGCTTTGGGATCCAAATGTATGATAGCCTTTTGGAATGCGACCTATAGTTTTTGAAAATTGATTTTCTTGGCTTCTTTGATTGCTTCTTAGGCCATGATTGCATGATCAAAGGAGCCAATGGGTGCTCACACTTGCATACCTAGATCTACTTCCCACTAGGGTTTTCCTTTTATTGAAAATCCTTTGGTTTTGTTGATACTATGGCTGCCTTGGGCTTCTTGACTTGCTTCTTGGATTGAGATGCTGAGACAAAAAAGAAGAAAGTTCCATCCTCTCAATTGCTTGTTCTTCAAAAATTGAATCCCTTTGCATCACATAGCTTTGGAAAATAACAACATCTTTTTCTTCATGATTAATCATAGAAGGAATAGGACCCTATGACATACCTAGATTGTTGATTGTACAACCTCCTAGTTCTATAGTGACATGTTGTTCATTGATCCAAACTTGAAGAAGTCCATGCTTTATGCTTAAGTTGTCTTCATGATCATAGATCCAATATTGATCAAGGATGAAAAATTCAATAAGGTCTTCATCATGGCATACCAGTACCTTATTTTCATAAGGACATCTCGAATAGAGATGGGAAATTCCACCTCGTCCATGCAAGGGGTTTCCACACCCCCTAAGATTACAAGGTAAGCCTCAATATGATTAATTGACAAATCCATGTCCTGACAACAAGACTATCTTATGGCACTAGTTGTAGCACCTGAATCAATCAATGCCTTGATGACCTTAGTACTCATGCCATGTCCTAATTCTACTGAATGTCTATCCATAAAGCGATGAGAGGGACTACTCTTGGTCTGGCATATAACCATATGATACCTTGGGGCATTGTAATAGTTTTACTTAGGTGGTTTTAAACCTTATCTTCTCAATTTCATACGTCCAATGTGCTCCACGACCTTTGCCTGTGCTTCTTCACGAATCCTTTTCTCTTCCTCTTTACATTTCTTGGTTATGTTTAGTCAACCTAACATTTCTTCTATCAATGGCTCTTGATAAATTTTGACTCCACATCTGCTGATATAGTTTGGTAATACATTTCCTTCTAAGATGGCAAATTGGATGACTCCACTAGTAGATATTGTATTGATGATCATGGGTCCATAACCACACTTCTCTAACTTATGTGCATGTTGTTTTAGGGTGTATACCAACACTAAGTCTCCAAATTTCAAGCCCTTATCTTTCACATGTGCATCAAAGTATGCTTTTCTGCCTTTTCTTTATAGCATATATACCCATTGCTGATTTCAATCTAGCTTTTTCCAATTGTTCTAGGTCAAAAATCCTTAATTGGGGCCTAGGGTTTGGAATATATGAGCTCCCAATCAGGTTCTATTGCATCATATTGATAGAATTCATTATGCTCAAGTGACTCCATGTAGTAGGCTGGTGGGCTATCTATGTGGGTTGAGTCAAAGCTATGAGCATTGGGATCATGTTTTGAGATTATTGGGGATGCTGGCACTATTGCTCTGCTCAAATTATCCTCAATCGCATCATATTTAAGAGAAACAACATTGGAAGGGGGTGGTGGTTGTTGTTTGTACTGACCTTGGTAGTGAGGTTGATAAGGTTTTTGTGGCCTATAATATGGATGTTCTCGGTATTGGTCTTTGTTGGTGCATTTTACCCAAGCCTACATGCTTGATATGCTTGATATTATGATCATTTGTAAGTCACATGTGTAGTCATGTGAACACCTCTTGTAAAAGAGTACATTTTATCTCTTGTAATTGAAAAAAGAAAAAGGAAAAGGATGGCTTACCTCATCCATGATGTAAAAGCAAAGTCATGGCTCTAACTACCTAAAACCATGAATTTTTGAGCTGAGGGAATATCTCCTAACTTTGGGGATCACGTTTAGGTGGAGCCATTTGAATTCAAATTCAAAACTCCCTCCAAGAATAGCTATAAAAAGAGCAAGAAGGAAGAGGCAATTAGCAAGCCTTGTACGTGACCACTTCATGTCATTTTGTAGAGATTGAAGAGCTTACTCCATAGATCTATCATTCTACTCCAATTGTGCAAATATTCATTGCCAATGTGGTTGTAATCATATGTGAAGCTATACATTTATCATTATCTACTTCTCTGTTTTGTTCTCTGCTATACTCACTCAAAGCAGTAACTTCAGAAGCTCATAACTCGAGCTATGCTCATCCATTTTCAGTGTTTTAACATGCTTTGGATAGCTCTCAAAGCCTAGTTTCTTAATGTAAATTTTCATAGTCATTGGATTTGTATTCTAGGAGAAATATCCTTTTTCTTCTCACTGGTCTATCTCTATAGAGCCCCGAGAATGGGGGGCATGTTCCAGATTTTGTTAAACGTTTTTCTCAATCCTCAGTTCATCATTTGAAATGTTTTAACTTGGATTAGCAAGCTTGCTAAGTCTATTTGCTATCACCAAAAGGAATTTATCTAATTCCTACCAATTGAGAGCACTTTTCAGTTTTTCCAGCAGGTGTATGTCCAAAAATAGCAAGTTTAGGAAGCTAGTCATTTTGCAACTAGTCAGTCTTGACTTAAACTTTTGGGATACATGTTAAAAAGTACTTGGATGATATTTTGGTGGATTTAGGAAGCTCAAAGGGTCTACTAATCAACTCTGAAGTCTCAGTTGGCTGGTGTGAAGCCGGTTGTAGCAACACCAACTCATTTTCAGATTGCATCCACCATCTCTCTTCATAGTGGCATGCGAGCATGGTCAAGCAACATGGGAGATGGATTTCCATCAACAATTGACAAATTGGATCGAAAGAACTACCCGGCATGGTCTCTAAGGATGGAGGCTTACCTTCAAGGGAGGAATCTATATGGATTCATATCTGGAGATGAAGCAATGCCAACCATGAGGAACAAAGGGCAACCATCACATGAAGAAGTGGAAGGACTTTCAAATTTGTGTTTGAAGGATGCACTTGCAAGGTCCTATATTCTAAACTCATTGTCTGATTTTCTTTTACCTCATGTCAAGGGATGCAAGACATCAAGAGAGACCTAGAATGCACTTGCTTCTTTCTTCTCCTCCAACACTCGAGCAAGGAAGAACCAATTGTGGATGGAGTTCACAACAATGAAGAAAAGCCTGAAGCAAAGTGTGAATCATTACGTCACAAAGATGAAGGAGATTTTCGACCAACTCAAAGCATTGAAGAGGTAATTGAAGAGGAGAAAATCATTAGAAAAATCATAAATGGAATCAAAGGAGACGACAAGTGGGAGTCATTTACGACAGCCATGGATTTATACATGGATATGCATGTACCCGACCTCAACACACTCATGGGCCAACTCTTCACTCATGAAGCAAATATTAGCAAAGGTGGTGAGTCCTCAAGAGGTAATCAAAGTTCTTCCTTATATTTTGATAAAGCTAAGGTCAAGGACAAGTCAAAGAATAGGAAGAATGAAGATGAAGGTAGATCTTTCCAAGCAAACTTTGCAGGTAGAGGAAGAGGTAGAGGTGGAAAGCAAGGCAAGGGGAGATTCCAATCATCTCAACCTTGCAATATATGTGGCTTATCTAATCATACTACTAAAGAATGTTTCAGGAACCCAAGGAACTCAAGAGGAAGAGGATTCAATAGAGGTGGCTATGGATCAAATAGAGGCAGATAGAATGGAGGCTACAACAACAACTACTACAACAACAATGATAATAACAACAACTATCAAAGTGGCCATAGAGGAAGAAGAGATTACAATAACTATCTAGAGGACCAAAGTCAAGAAGATTCATTATTGATTATGAATCTATCAGTGAAGAAGGGTAAGGATGGTGATCACATATTTTACATTGATTCGGGATGCTCAAACCATGTAACAAGAAATGTGGTTTTACTTTTTGATTTGGAAGATCCTCATAACAAGCATGAAGTGCAGACAGGAGATGACACAAAGCACTCAGTGGAGAAGATAGGTAATGTGAAGACATCAGATGGGAATATGAACCTCTTAAGCAAAGTCTTGTATGTCCCTACAATTACCAAAAAATTATTAAGTGTTGGAAAGATTGTTGAAAAAGGATTGCAGGTTAGATTCAATTGATTTGGAGCATATGTTGAAGACCCAAGGCAAGGCTTTAGACGGATTGCCAAAGGAGAAAAGATAGGAAGGCTTTTCACTTTTGAAGTGGAAGATACAAAGAACATAGCTTTGTTTAGCTATGGATCTCAAACTCTAACAGAGTTGGAGATATGGCACAAAAGGCTTGCTCACATTGGTGAGAGGACACACAAACAAATTTGCAAGGACCAAAGTGTACTTGGTTTGCCTAATATCACAAGGCAACACATGCTTTATAAGTGTGAAGCTTGTCAACTCGGCAAGGCTCATAGACAACTGTTGGAACTCAAGGTCAAGCACAAAGCATGGAAGCACATCAAAGAAGTGGACATACAAGAAGAAGGAGCAAGTAGGGAGCTCCAAGAAGTACATGTCAAATTTTCAGAAGAATCCCCTACAAAAATAGTGATTTTCATCACTAAAAACCATTGTAAATACCATTTTCTATTTTTGTAACTACATTTTGTTCAAGCCAAGGAGTCCTTGAGCTTGAGGATTATTAGAAGTATCATCCTACCAATTTTCATATTTTTTAGACTTCGTTTGAGCCCTCAAATAAGCCCTAGAACTTAATTTTTAACTATGCTGGACACTAGGTCTGGACATGGCCAAAACTAGTCCAAAATCTATAAAAAGAGCTAGAGAGCTCATTTTTGGGGTTAGCTTGTTAGAGAATAGAGGCTTTGTAAGAGATTTCCTTTGCAATAGAAAGCTTTCCATTGTTCCTCTCTTTGATCTTGCCTTGTGCGCGTGTGTGTGTATGTGTGTGCATGCTTGTGTGCTTTCACTCACACACTTGTGCCTTCACTTGCTCGTGGTCTTCATACTGGTCCTCACGTCTCTGCGGATTGACAAGTAAAGGAGGTGGTGCTTACGCTTGAGCTACACCAAATTTTGGTGCCGTTGTCGGGGAGAGAGCTTCGAGGACGAGCGTTGTGATGGTAAAATCGTAGATTTGCGACGTTGGAAGGTAAAAAAATTGTCATTTTTGTTCATTTTTTGATTTTTCCTCTTCATCTTCATCATCATCATCATCACCATCTTCATCCATCTTCTTCTTCATAGAAATTTCTTGTTTTTTAGTGCATTTTCACCATTTTCATACCATCTTTCATGCATTATTGTGCGAGAAGGAGTTACGAAGTGCAAGGGGGAGCAAGCACCTCTGTTTTTTCATGATTTTCTGCACATACAGAGCTCGCCATTGCTCGGCGCTCAGAAATTTGAATTTCTCTGCAAAAAACAGGATTCTGATTGAAAATCATGATTTTCATAAAATTTAATTTTTTTCAAAAAAATACGATTTTCTATTTCCCGCCTAAAAGCCTTTTAAAAAGAAGACGATTCTGGGGTCATTCTCAGAATCGCGATTCTGTGGTTGTGCTCAAAATCGCGATTCTCTAAATTTATGAAAACCACGATTCTGAGGCAAAATCACGATTTTCAAGTAAAAACACGACTTTGAGAAAACACGATTTTCAGTGGGCTCAAAATCGCGATTTTCACAACTCACGATTTTCAGCAAAAACACGATTTTGGGAAAAGATGATTCTCTATTGGCTCCGAAATCGTGATTTTCACAAATCACGATTTTCATCCAAAATTGCGATTTTCACGTTTTTCAGAGGACGATTTTCAGTAAGGTACAAAATCGCGATTTCCAAAACACGATTCTCAAGAAGCACGATTTTTAGTCGAAATCGCGATTTTCATGTCAAAAACACGATTTTCACTCAAAATCGCGATTTTCTGGTCATTCTCAAAATCGTGATTTTTAGGCAAAAAAACACGATTTTCTATCAAAATCGTGTTTTTCACGATTCTCACTCAAAATCACGTTTTTCACGATTCTCACTCAAAATTGCGTTTTTCACGATTCTCACTCAAAATCGCATTTTCGGGATTGCTCAGAATCGTGATTTTCATAAGTGCTCAACATCGCGATTTTCATGATTTCACAAAATCGTGATTTTCACGGTTGCTCAGCATCACGATTTTCGTAGGTTGCTCAGCATCGCGATTTTCATAGGTTGCTCAACATCGCGATTTTCATAGGTTGCTCAGCATTGCGATTTTCAGACCCCCCAAAATCGCGATTTTCACACAAAATCTTGTTTTTTCCATAAGTGCCTGTTTCCTTGTTTTGACCCCCAGGAGCCTGATTTGACATAACTTTTTCATCAGAAGTCCATTTTTTGAGCTCTATAGCTTGTTGGAAGTTGATTTTCAGATAGGATAATTTGAAGTTGACCCTCAGGTGGGACCAAGAACCCAAGGGGACTCCAAAGGATTTTGAACCATACCAAGGGGAAATTTTGAACTCTTAACCAAAGCTTATGAACCTAAGATCTGGTAGACACCTAGGCAAGGATAGAAAAAGCAATAGATCTTCTGAGACTAGTGTCAACCATACAACTAAGTCTTGGGCTCAACAACTAAGTGGTTATCCTTACGTACTAAGCTATGACACAAGTGACTCAGAAATGTCTTTTAGCATGGGGAAACCTGCAGGTGGCTCAGGAACTGCCTATCTACAAACACCCGAAGGTCCATATAAGGCACAATTGGAATATATTCGGACCAACCGATTTTGTGCTCGCATCTATGAGGACGACCTAAGGCGATCGGTGGTCCAACTCAAAAATCCAGATCAACCCTTTGGACTTGAACACCCAGTAGTCAAGTTTGAAGAAGGTTCATACATTGATAAGGAAGGAACCATGTATGTGGTCACCAACCTACCAGATAGGACCAATGAGTTTGGAAATATCATTCCCGAGAATGAGATAGGAGACCTAGAACAAGGAAATGTAGGACAAGGACCCCAGACTCCTAGAGGTAAGTCAGTTTTGACCAGAGTGATCACTCGAGATTGGATCCCTCAAGACAACAAAAGCATAGAACTATTCTTGAATAGAGAAACAGAGGAAGCCTTTTGGAGATTCAAGCCAGATCAACCTAGCCAATTGGGCATAGTCATCATCTACGAGTTCAAGGATCTAGAGATACTAGCCAAAGTTGTCTACCTGGATAACACATCAGGGAAAATGTTCTTGGTAACAAAACATGATAGACATGCATATACTTGGAAGAGTGAATTGATTTTCCCTCCACCAAGATCCAAGGTTTCCCTTGGCCTCCAAGGAGTAGGATCGTCCCAAGCTCATGAAGCCCAGAGAGAAAGAACTAGAGAGAGACCTGAGGTAAGTTTTGCACACACTGTGGGCAGAAATAGATCAGGATTTGAAAACGAAAAGACCTGAAAGAGAGAGACATCAAGCACATAGGCAACAAAGAGATGAACATGATTTTCCATTGCCTAGACCCCGAGAGCACTCAAGAACCCTTAGACCCACTCAAGTGATCAAGGCAATGAAGAATTATTTTGATGGGACATGAGATCCTTATGATCATGTGGCTGAGTTCAAACAAGTGTTAAGAGCTGAACAGGTTGAGGATTTGTTCACCCAGTACGAGGCATTTGGTTTGACTCTTAAGGGCACTGCCTTAGCTTGGTTTCAACCATTGAGTAGTCGCATTTATCGCGATATAGGTCAACTACTAGAGAAATTCATTGTAGAATTTTCTAAGAGTGGTATCAAGCACAAAACATCATCCTTGATCCATAGCTTCAAGCAGACACCCCAAGAAATAGTGCAACTAGCAGGAAGAAGGTTCAGACAATACTTAGAAAGATGCCCTGCTCTAGAGATACCCACACTAGCCAAACAAGTGGCTTTGTTTTTAGATGGCTTACTAAGCACCAAGTTAAGATCATATGTGTACTTGAAAGAGCCTAGAAGCATAGAAGAGTGTGTGCAGACCTGCATTGGCATAGAATACAACTTGGGTGAGGAGTTAGGACTATCCCAACTCTATAAAGACTCTGACAATTCTACTAGTCATACCTCCAGAGCCTCCACTGAGCTGGATGAGATAGCAGAGTAAGTTGCCAAGAAGCTAGGAGTTCAAAATAGACAAATACCAAGAGTCACCTCATTGAATCGGTGTTATACTTGCGGAGGTGACCACATGGCTAATGTATGCCCATTGCACAACAAGAACATGAGAGAAAGGAATGCTCCATGTTGCACTATGGAGAGAAAATACACGAACCACACGGCTCAAGATTGATTATACAATAGATAGGCTGTTAGATAGAAATATCAGCAACCTTACCAACAAGGTAGGTATCAGAACCAATACCAACAGCCATATTATAGACCACACCAACAATATTAGGCACCATATAGGCCACAACCAGTCCTAGGAAACCAACCACCAACGCCTGCCAATGTAATTCCAGTATAGTATGCAGTGGCAGAAGAGAACCTTAATAGAGCATTGGTGCCAGTGACCCCACTGATCTAAGAGAACGACTCTCATGCTCATAGTTCAGACTACTCCCATGAAGGTAGTCCACATGCTTATTACACATAATCACCTGAGCATAGTGAGACTTATCCATATCAATATGAGGCACCACCTATGGGACAAAATTGGAAGCCAGAATACTCCAATGTCATGTACAAAAATCTTAACCCTAGGCCCCAATTGAGACAAATGAGACCACAAGCCCCTAGAGGATCATGTTTTAGGTGTCAGGGCGACCATTTCATTCGTGAATGTCCCCACTCACCTACTCTGGGACAATGACATAACATCACAATACAAGCCTTTTGTCCTGAGTGTGGTAAAGACCATCTCCCCAAAGATTGTCCAAGAAACCCCTCTAGTGTGCCCAAGGTCACATCCATAAATGTGGTAGGCTTACTGGTGGATTCAAGTGCAAGTAGTAGTAATGTGGCTCCTGTACATGCAATTACTAGGGCACAAGCATTAAAATAAGATAAACGAGCAGAACAATCAGAGTCGAGTGAATCAGGAGAGCCTAGTAAGAAGAAAACAAGAACATGGAAAGATACCAGAGAGAAGGCCAATCGCAAGTGGAATAAAAAGTTATTGAAACTCGAAGAAAGCCTGAAAGAAGCGAAAACAAAAATAGAAGACATTGCATCTCAAAGTCCCTTGCATGTCGAAACTCCATCCACTCCACCTCATCCCATCCCACCACCCATTGTAAATAGGCCGATTCCAGGGTCTGTTCTTGCAGATCCAACCCCAGAAGGCATGGACATGATGTTCAAGGCCTACCAGGCTCGACTTCAAGAAGGGCCAATAGCTGCAAACCTAGACAAGAGTTACCCTAGAGCTGACTTAGAGATTGAACGGACGAAAATGTGCATGAAAATGGTAGAACTAGCTCAAGCTATGCTCGAGACTAGTCAAAAGTTCAATCAGACAAACTCTATCAAACCGGATTTGCATTTCCAGGGCTTACTAGAAAGATTAGAGTAGTTGGTAAACAAACCACATGTTTGTTTACCTCCACAGGATCAACCAGTTGTTGAGAGAGGAAGCTCTCCACCAATGAAAGCTTATGTTCCTAATTCCACGGATGTTGGAACACCTCTTTCAATTTAGGAGCACTCTCAAGAGTTCATGCGGGAAATACAATAAGAGAAATGGGCCAAGGAGAAGGGTAATCCCCCTCCTATTCCTGAAATTGATGATCTTCATGATCAATTTCCCCAAGACATTCCATCTATTTATGGAGATCAAGCCGAGCAACAAGAAGATGAAAGATTAGATTTTGAATCCAATTCCTTGCAAGAGTTGCCACAATTCACAGGCCCATGGGAATCTGAATCTCTTCAGATCAGAGCTCCCACAATACTAGTAAGACATGAAGACTCGGTGGTTCCAAGAAACAGTGATGTCGTGAAGAACACTAAGGTTGAGTGTCATCTCACGGTAGAGGAGCTACTAAAAGAAAAACCTGAGCTATGGGATCACGTGAAGGATCAGGTTCCAGAACTTGATTCCAAAATGCCAAAAGCAGGCTCTAAGCAAAAAGTCCCAGAGATACCTCTAGATAAAATAGGGGACATGTGTGAGGGTGAAGAAGGTAATACTTATCTTCCAATCACCTACCAAGGTTACACAACCAAAGCAATCATAGATTCAGGTGCTGGTGTTGCTATTGCAACCACCTCCTTGTGGAAGCAATGGGGCAAACCCACATTAAGACCAACTAGAATGAAGCTTCAAATGGCAGACGGTCATTTTGAAAGACCTCTAGGATTGCTGGAAGGGATAACTCTAACTACCTGTGGTGTAGAGTTTGAACATACATTTGCTATATGTGACTTTGAGAAAAATAATGTCTATGAGATGATCCTAGGAAGACCCTTCCTAAGACAATTGCAAATAGTACAGGATTGGGGAACCAACTCCTTGTACTTACAACACTTAGGGGTCACCACCAAGGTCAATTTGAAGGATTACACCTTTAGAGATGTACCACCCCTATAGTGGAATCCTATCCACAAAGCAAAAGAAGATTTTATCTTTGTGCATTCTAGAAGTTCACCTGATCCATCCTGGTTGCATGAAGATACTCATTTGTGGATGTGCAAGGTCGCGGAGGAAGAGGAAAAACGCTTAAAGGCAAGCGAAGAAGGAACTTCCCAGGAGATAGACCAATTAAAGACCTAGCCTATACACCGATGATCTTTCCAGATGAGGAATTTGAGCCTCATGGTTGGGCAGAAATCTTAGCTACCATGGACATTGCAGTCAATGAAGAACAATGGACACATCATTGTGATGAGGAGGGTTATGATATTTCTATGTTCATGTGTCAGCCCTTGCTAGAAGAATGTGACCCTAGTGATGTCATAGAAGAAGAAGAGAATGACGATGATCTAGAGTCCATTGTGATGGATAGTTGCTTTAACTCAGAGAAGCACTATCTAGAAGATATAGGAGTGTTTACTCAGAAAGAAGAAGAACCTCCCACAAGTATTAAAATGGTAAATTCAAAGGATGGAAGTGAGAGCAGTCAAAAGAAAAAGAAAAGAAAAGCTGTGAAACAAGAAGAGGAGGAATCATTGTTTGAAGTACCATACAATTTCAAGAAATATGAAGTTGACGACCGCAAAATTTTGGTACGAATGCCTAAGAGAGAGGCCATCATATGAGAATCATATGATAATAAAGAAAAGACCAAAAAGATTGTTGTGACCATTGAGGAGAACAAAGAGAGATGTACCTACATAGGAGATGACTTAAGTGCAAAAGAAGAAATGGAGCTCATACCTCTATTAAGGGAATATAGGGACGTGTTTGCATGGCACTATAGAGACTTGAAGGGGGTGGATTCAAGAATATGTTCTCATACGATTCCCATGACTGCTGATGCCAAGCCCACCAAACAAAAGCCCTACACATATAATGACACTTATGCAGCTAAAATAAAAGAAGAAATTGACAAGTTGATTGAAGCTGGATTTATCTATGAAATTGAGCATACTAAATGGGTGTCCCCCATTGTAGTGGTGCCAAAGAAGAACGGGAAGTTGCGAGTGTGTATTAACCTTAAAAAAGTTAATGCCGCTACAATTAGAGATAGTTATTCACTTCCAATCACAGAACACCTATTGGAGTGTGTTGCAGGCAAGGAAGTTTATAGCTTTCTTGATGGATTTTCAGGTTAGAACCAAGTAGCCATTGCCCCAGAAGTTCAACACAAGACGACTTTTGCCACCGAATGGGGAATCTTTGCATTTCGTGTGATGCCATTTGGGCTCACCAATGCACCTACAACATTCCAAAGGCTCATGTGTCATGTCTTCAAAGAGTTCTTGCGAAAGAGCTTAGAAGTATATGTGGATGATTTATGTGCTCATTCCCAACAAAGACGATACCACATCCCTGAGCTCAGACAGATCTTCAACAAATATAGAGAATATCGAGTTTGTTTGAACCCAGAGAAGTTTGTTTTCATGGTTCGACAAGGTAAGATCTTAGGTCATATTGTTTCTAAGAACAAAATTTCTACAGATGAGGATAAAGTAAGAGCCATAACAGAGCTTCCAAGACCAAGGAATGTTAAAGAGGTACAAGCCTTTATGGGCCATTGTGGATATTACCGTAGGTTTATCCACATGTATGCGATCATAGCTAAAGCTCTTTATGCCTTGTTGACAAATTTTGAGTGGAATGATGAGTGCGAAAATTCCTTCAATGAGCTGAAGAGACGTTTGTGCACAACACCAATACTGACCACTCCTGATTGGAATAAGCCATTCCATGTCCATGTGGATGCATCCAATCATGCCATAGGATGTGTGCTAGCACAACCCATAGGTGAAGGAAATCTAGATTTGCCTATAGCATATGCTAGCAGACAGCTCACTACAGCTGAGCGAGATTATACAACAATAGAGAGAGAAGGTTTAGGCATGGTATACACTATGAAGAAGTTTAGACACTACTTATTGGCCAACAAGTTTAAGTTTTTCACGGATCATCAAGCTTTGTTATATTTGGTCAATAAACCTTGCAATACAGGACGCTTAGTAAGATGGTTCCTCTTACTAATGGAATATGACTTTGAGGTTGTTGTTAGGAAAGGTAGAACTCACCTCAGAGCAGATCACCTTTCTCGCATCGGTGTATTAGCTTGTTGTGTTGAGGACGATGAACATAGTAGTTGGTTGCAACAAGCTCATGAAGGATTGCTTGGAAATCACTATTCTAAACAATGAACATTGTAGAATCTGAAGCGTTTAGGAGTGTATTGGCCTAGCATGGACAAAGAAATACATGAGTGGATTAAGAATTGTCCAGTGTGCTAGGAAAACCCCCCAGTGGAGCATGCCACTCTTTATCACATGTCATTAATTCCAGATTGGAGTGCTCCATTGGTAGAATTTATGAGATTGGGAACATTACCTAGTGAGGCTAGTCTAGCAAGAAGATGAAGCATGGAGCAGGAGACTAAGGACTATGCCTTAGTAGGCGAAAACCTATACCAAAGAGGAAGAGATGGTTATCTAAGATTGTGCGTTCACGAATCAGACTCCTTCAGTCTTAGAAACTGCACACAGTCGTGTTGCGGGTGGACACTTTGGTCCTGATCAAGTAATCAAGTCCATTCTATTCTCAAGACGTTGGTGGCCCACTCTTCATATGGATGCACATACCTATGTGAAGAAATGTGACACATGCCAACATGCACAATATCTGGTTAGAAAAGACGAGATGCCTTTAAGGCCAATGATGGGAGGATGCGCATTTTCGAAGTGGGGTATAGACTTTGTAGGTCCTATTAGCCCCCCAGCTAGAAACTCCCATGCAGAGTACATTATTGTAGCCACATATTACCTTACCAAGTGGGTAGAAGTCAAAGCCACCACAAAGAATGATGCCCAAACAACGGCTAAGTTCTTATTTGAGAATGTGTTCACGAGATACAGGTTACCAATAGAGTTAGTAAGTGATAGAGGTACACACTTCTTGAACGAAGTCATTGAAAAACTTCTCCAAGATTTCTTGGTAATACATAAGAAGTCCGCCCCCTATCATCCACAAGCTAACGGACAAGCTGAGAGCATGAATAAGATCCTATGTAACATATTGACAAAACTCGTAAATAATAAATGCTCTGATTGGGACAAACAACTTCATCATGCTGTTTGGGCTTACCGAGTTGCCTATAAAACAGTACTCAATGCCACCCCATTTCAGATGGTCTTTGGAAAAAATGCGGTGCTACCATTAGATTTTCTAATCCGTGCTTTAAAAGTGGCACAAGAGCATGAGTGGAATGGACATGAATTGTCCTCTAGGATCTTTGATCTAGAACGCTTAGGTGAGACGAGGCTACGAGCGACAGCAGGCATCTATGCTGCAAAGAAAAGGCATACTTCGATGCACACATTAAGGATAAAGGGTTGAAAGAGGGAGATCTAGTGTTGGTTTATACACCAAAGCAACATGCCCGTAAGTTGGAAAAAAGAGGATATGGACCCATGATCATTAATAGAATTTCCACTAGCAGGGCGGTTCAATTGGCTACTTTAGATGGTGACATCTTGCCAAACTATATCAGTGGTTGTCGAGTCAAGTTATATCAAGAACCTCTTACAGAGGACATGCTAATGAGACTCAATACTGCTAAGAAATGAAAAGAAGAAGAGTTGAGAGTCAGAGAAGAAGCACAGGCAGAGGCTAGAGAGCGTATTAGGCAAAAGAAGTTAAGGCGACTAGGCCTAGATGTCAACTCAAAAGCCCCAAAATATCACATGGATATGTGCCGAAAATCACGCATAGTTACTTCTCAAAGCATCGACCGACGTCCCTTTGTGACCATAGAGATAGGTCAAGGAAAGAGTGCAAGAACTGTGAAAGCATTGATTGACTCAGGTGCAGCAACTAGTGCAGTTAGACTTTCCTATTGCCAAGACTTGTAGTTGAACATCAATTCCATAGAAGCTTATCTCATAGGATTGGGAGGTATGGAAACCCCTTGTTTGGGCAAGGTGGAATTTCTGATCTACCTTCAAGATGTTCCAATGAAAGTCAAAATGCTAGTGTGTCAAGATGAGGACCTTAGGGAACCACTTGTCGTGGGTCAAGATTGGATTTACGACCATGCAATCAACTTGAACCTAAGAAGTCAAATTCTTCAAGTTTGGGTACAGGAACAATGCATTACATTAGAATTAGAAAACTGCATGCTCACAAATCCAGATGTCACACATTCTCTTAGTTCTTCTAAGACTAATCATATAGAAGAAGATGTTGTATGTGTCAAAATCTCTATGATGCAGAAGGAGTCAATCGTGGAAGAACAGGTTCGAAGGGGGGTGGATCCCTCTTCTTCTCCAAAGACTCAGGTAGCCACATTAGTTCCACCACAAAGGAAAACACAACCATTCAAGACAACTGCTACATCAAATAGAAAGACACCATTTGACAAGAAAGCAGTTCCGGGCATGAGGCAGATCTAGGTATGAAAAGGAGAGCAACCACCAGCCTTGCCAATGCAATTCCCACCCAGGCAAGCCAACAATGTGAAGACCATAACCAAGCAACCATGATCATCTCAACAAGAAGGTCTGCGACAAATTTGGGTGCCTAAGAAATTAGTTGCAGCTCAACAAGGGCGATTACACCTGTGGGTTCCCAAAAGACTCTTACATGCAAATAGGCCTGTGCTCTCCACCATGCAAAAGGTCTCAACCAAGAAGCCAAGGAGAGAAAAGGGAAAGAACCGCACACAGAGACCACAAGAGGATAAACTCACCTCTTCGGCAATAGTCAGAAGACCAACAACAATGGTATGGGTATGGAAGCCAAAAGCACCGATAGGCCCCACAGAACCAAAGGGCCAACCACAAAGGATCAAACCCTCAAGAAACCATCCAAACATGAAGCAACGAAAGGAGATCGCTAAACAATCGAAGACCATTCTCAAATGGATCCCTATACGGAGGGAGGATCAGTTTTCATCTCGAGATCCAATGGATACCTCCAACAAAGATGGCATCAACATCTGCAAGTGACATCAAGCCTCGACTAGCGACAACCATGTGCTCCTTGCACAACCCTGTCTTTTGCACCATTCAGGTCATGCATTTCCAAAGTATGCATTAATATAGGGCCACATTACATGGCCATGCATAGACATAATTGAGAGTGCCATGCACAAGAGCACATTGACACATGTAAACTTTTTTTTTTGATACTAACCTTTGTCTTCTTGTTTTGGGACATTGTTTCGCAGCAAAAAAAAAAAGAGGACAAGAGAGAGAGAGAGAGAGCTTGTTCCCAGGTTTGTCTCATGGAACATGAATGAGTGATGCTTAGTTGAAGGTGGAATCATTGATTACTAGGCATTTATCAGTTTTGATAGAAGTGTGTCTCAGCTAGCATAATGATATTATTGCTGCCTTATCTGGTAGATATCAAGCACTTGGCATGAACATGGCATCCACAACTACTGTTTCCCCTTACCTTGGTAGGAGGGAAGATCTCGAAGGTCTGCAACTTGAGAGATGCTTAACTACTGTATGTACGAGAGCATCCAAGGAGATATCTACTAATTAGTTTGGTACCCTAAAAATCCTTGTTTGTATACTGGGTGAGAAGACTCCTGCTTATGGTGAGCTAAACAAAATATGTGAAACTAATCTTGGCGTAGTTACCCAATGTTGTTTGTCAAGGAATATATAGAAATTCAATTCTTAGTATTTGGCAAATGTTGCTTTGCAAAGAGGAGACAGGATCAGACACTCAAAAAATTTCATCAGTGGACCATCAACACGAACATTCATCGAAAATGTTCCATCACAAATTCCGGGTGTACAATACAAAGAGATAAACATCGATCAACCCTTCACCATGGTAAGTATCTTTACTCTGGCAACACCATAACCATGATAGATTAGGAAACCTCTTCGTCGGCATACCCTTGAGCACTTAGCTCAAGACCCCTAATTTTTGCACCATACTTCTTCCAATGCATTTTCCAAGTAAGCATGCATAGGGCTACATACAAGGCCGTGCACAAGGCACATATTTTACTCAACCCATGCACGAACAAACTTACCCATCATTCATTATGGGTTACGGGGACTCCTATGAACATCACCTTTGGAAGATCTAGAGGCCATCAATGGAGACTCACAATGACACATTCATGCTGGAATCCAAGGTTGAAGCACATATCACGGGACTACCACTTGCACAGGCTCAAAGAGACAAATGAAGAACTCGCCAATCAATCTTGCCACATTTGGAAGATGGATGGCTCTCATTTCTACAGAATGGACACCACCTCTCAGAGCACTACCTGGAACAACCATTACAACAAGGGTCTGTTAGGGACAACAGACTGGAGAGGGGGGGGAGTGTTGGAACTCAAGGTCAAGCACAAAGCATGGAAGCACATCAAAGAAGTGGACATACAAGAAGAAGGAGCAAGTAGGGAGCTCCAAGAAGTACATGTCAAATTTTCAGAAGAATCCCCTACAAAAATAGTGATTTTCATCACTAAAAACCATTGTAAATATCATTTTCTATTTTTGTAACTCCATTTTGTTCAAGCCAAGGAGTCCTTGAGCTTGAAGAGTATTAGAAGTATCATCCTACCAATTTTCATAATTTTTAGACTTTATTTGAGCCCTCAAATAAGCCCTAGAACCTAATTTTTGACTAGGCCGAACACTAGGTCTGGACAGGGCCAAAACTAGTCCAAAAACTATAAAAAGAGCTAGAGAGCTCATTTTTGGGGTTAGCTTGTTAGAGAATAGAGCTTTTGTAAGAGATTTCCTTTGCAATAGAAAGCTTTCCATTGTTCCTCTCTTTGATCTTGCCTTGTGCGCGTGTGTGTATGTGTGTGCATGCTTGTGTGATTTCACTCACACACTTGTGCCTTCACTTGCTCGTGGTCTTCATACCAGTCCTCACGTCTCCGCAGATTGACAAGTAAAGGAGGTGGTGCTTACGCTTGAGCTACACCAAAAACCTTTCAATAAGAAAGGATATATGTATCAAAATCCTTTGGATCTAGTGCACACGGATGTGTGGGGTCCAAGTAAGGAGCCATCTATATGAGGCTCAAGATATTATGTGTCTTTCATAGATGATTGTAGCAGGTGGACCATTCTGTTTTTCATGAAGCACAAGGATGAAGTGTTTAATTGCTTTAAGAAGTATATTTCTCTTGTTGAAAACCAAACAAAAGTAGGACTTTGAAAAGACTCAGATCAGATGGTGGAGGAGAATACTTCTCTTCTGAATTTGATGCCTTCTTGCATGAAAGAGGCATTAAGAGGGAAGTCACTACAAGGTATACACCCGAACTCAATGGTGTGGCAGAGAGGAGAAACAGAGCTATTGTCGAAGCTACAAGGTCCATGCTCAACGAAAAGGGATTGCCAAACTACTTATGGGCAGAGGCTGTGTCTATAGCCACATATCTCATAAATAGACTTCCATCGAAGTCACTAGATGGAACCACTCCATATGAAGTGTGGAATGGAAGAAGACCTAGTCTAGAGCATTGTAAAATCTTTGGATGCTTAGCCTATGCTCACATTCCTTCTCAAGTAAGAGGGAAATTGGATCCCAAGGCAAAGAAGTGTGTATTCATTGGTTATGACCAAAACAAAAAAGGATATAGATTGTACAATCCAACCAATAAAGGATTTTCTGTGAGTAGAGATGTAATTTTTGATGAGAAAAAATCATGGTTTGATGATGACAGGAAAGTGAAGCTGCCTTATGACTTGGATGAAGATTTCCCATCACTTCAACCAAAGGAGCCAAAGCAAATGGAAGAAAGTGATTCGGAGATTGACCTAGAAGACTTGGAAAGACTGAAGCTATGGAAGAGCAAAGGTAAAGCAAAGATGGAGGATGTTACATATGGAGCCGAGAGCTCACATCAACCACTTAGAAGGTCTTCAAGGAAGAAGAAGAAACGACAGAGGTTTGGTTATGATACTTCTTTGGTCACTAAGCACTCTGTTGAGGGAGAATCAAGTAAAAGGAAGAAAAGAAGAAGACAACGAAAGAAGCAGCTTCACTAAAAAGAAATATATGAAGATATATCTTTGCAAGAAGCCCCCCAGGGGCGCAACACCCATCTCTGCACAGAGCCCCGCAAGGGCACACACACCAAGGAAAAGCACGCAGCTGGAAAGTGGAACCAGGGCCAACAAGTGTCCATGAAATGCAAGATGATATCAGGTGGTTCCGTGGCCATATGAGGGTGCTTCAACCTCTTGAGTTACAGAGGATTCAGATCAAGGCTTACGAGCTACATCCTCATATGTGCACTGAGGGCATGCGTGGCAACCCGATTTAACATAGCAACCCAGAATTAATGAGGTTATAGATGAATTAGACTACGACTATCAGGTAGTCAGTCAAACTCCAAGGGTTGCGGGCAAGCAAACAAATGCATCAGGCCAAGAGGATGTAAAAGAAAAATCAACAACAGGGCCATTCAAACGGAATGCCAGTCCAACCAGGCGGCAAAATTGACCAAAAGATGCATGCGGACAACAAACTGAAGACAAGAAGTAAAGCCTGTCAAGGGACGACAGAGACGAAGAGGAGGAGAGTGTTGCAGATCTAAAGAAAGCACAAGGCAGAGAAAAAGACGGGCGCCAAAATTTTTCCGATTTGGACATCATATCTTTGTATCATAACCATTCTTGTAATATATTTTCCGTTGTAAATGCACTAGAGGAGTCCTCTAGATGCATCCCCACAAAAGATTAGAAGCTTACCCATGTAAAATAGTAGGAAATTAGTCTTTTAGTGAATAAAGTGCCGGTCTCTTGTGTGAAAGGACCATTTTTAGGGCACAAGTATATAAGTCAATTTGTGACTCTTTGTAAAAAACTTTTTGCCATTGTGAGAATAGAGAGCACAGAAATTCGAATTTGTGTCTTCTTCACTCTGTATCTTCTTCTTTGTGAGCTTGTATGCATGTGTATTGCTTGGAAAGAGTGTGAGGGAGTGTTGTCTATCCATGAAAGTGTTTATTTGCTGTAGTTAAGGTGTGTGCGAAGTGTAGGAAGTGCTGAAGTGTAGGAAAGTTTTCCCGTGACTCAGTATTTTGCTCATAACTTGAAGTAGGAGTGTCAAAATTGAGTGAAACCACTGCCATTGGATGCGTCTTCTCGAGAGCTTTGAAACACATATGCTATTCGCTATATTTGGAGTTCGGAGCTGAGAGAAAAGTCCAAATTACTGACAGCTACTACAGCAAGTATCGTGACACCGAAGCTTGTTTGGGTTAGTCTTTGTGTTGTTTGCACTCTTTGAGTAGTTCATTTGCATTGATCATCACTTGATTGCATGTCCTCATACACTCGGCTAGGTTTGTATACTCATCGGATTGATATTTAAAAGCGTGAATCCCCACTATATGCACTTGAAGGGGATTGAGGTATAGTCTCTTTCTCCACAAGTCCCTAAGTTGGTACTTAGGTCAACACACTTTTTGGTGCCGTTGCCGGGGAGTGTCGAATCAAACCGAGGCATTCGTGTGATGGTAAGTAGCTTTTTTGCATTGAAACAAGAGGAGGAGTGGTGATTTTCTCTTCTTTGGTAAGTCATGTTCAGCTGCACTTACTACTTCTCATTCTCGGAGTGTGTGTAGTGAGTTGTTAGTCTAGGGAAGTGAGTAGAATGAGTAGAGTAGGAGGAGCAAGGGAGTAGGCTAGGTAGTTAGAGTAGCTTTCAATTCTTGTTTTGTTGTTTTATTTTCAGTAAGTAAGAAAATCCCAAGTATAAAAGCCAAAAATAGTCATTTTGTAAAGTACTTGTGTCTCTGAGCAAGTATCGTGGAGAGCTATCGTCGAGTATCGTGAGCTGTAGTCAGAGATCGTGGACAAAGTGCGGAGCTTTCTGAGTGTCGCAGAGCTAGTTAGGAAGGGTTGAGAGCTGAGATAGAGTACAAGGTAAGCTCACACATCATCCTCTCAGATCCTTTCCATGATTCAAACTTTTTAGGAGAAAACGATCTGCGTGAAGTATCGTATTGGTCATACAGGGGTTGAAAAGGTGTGATTTGAATGATACAGAGAGTGAGGGGAGGGTAGAAGAACTAGAAGAACAAGTGTATTGAATCAAACCTTAAAAAATCTCTCAAAAATTTGGCAAAGGGTCAAGTATCGCTTCCTCCCTCGAGTGAGTCAGAGGAAGAAATTCCTATGGCTTCAGAGGATATGCAGAACACAGTACCCATGATTGGCATGATGTCAATTATTGAAGGAGAGTACAGGACCTCCTTGGAGTACGTGAACACCAACCAAAATGAGATCCCTATTTATTTGGATGGTCTAAACAGATCAGTGGCCAGGTTAAAGAAGGCTTCAGAGGCTTACATAGTGCCTAGGCCAGCAGTCAAGTATGTAGGAGGTTTTTACATGGACAAAAGAGATATCCAATATGTTGTCACTGAACACCCAGAAAACATTAATGAAATTGGAGAAGAAAATAATGCTTCAAATTTAAATGGAGGATGGAATGAAGAGCAAGTAACTACACCTAGAGGGAGATCTACTGTTGCTAGTCTGGAGAGGAGACCTGATTCCCCAAGATGACTCCTTAATGGATGTATAATTGATTAATGGAATGGAGCATCTGCTTAGAGCTCACTCCTCAATATGGGAAGCTGCTCCTAATCCTGTTACCATCTATGAGTTACAAGATCCTGATTTCCCCACCATCATCACATATTTGGATAGGAATCAGAGAAGATATTGGCCCTTAACAGAATTAGAAAGAGTTGAGTTGAAATATCAGAATATTCCGGTGTTTCCCCCTAGGGACCAAGCCACTACTTCAAGAAACCCACTTGGAACATCCCAGAATGATTCATATCAGCAGTCGGGTCAAACACAACAAACACAACAAACCCAAATCCCGGTCAGACCACATGTGCAGTTTGCAATGCCCGCAAACAATCCTAATTACCGACCTCACCCAACAGTTGACCCAAGACATGGGATTCCTGCTCCAGTCAGACCGCCTGTAGCAAGAGGACCAGGCATACCCATAGGAAGATCAATTTTCCCAGTAATGCCTAGACCACCCGAAGCAGGAAGAAGATTAAGGCCAATTCAAGTTGCCAAATGCATGAGAAACCACTACGATGGCTGCAGTGAACCTTACAATCATATAGCTGAATTCAAACAAGTAATCAGAGCCGAACAAGTAGAAGACTTTTTGATCCAATATGAGTCCTTTGGTCTTACATTGTCAGACACTGCGTTAGCATGGTTTCAGCTATTGGACCCTAATAATTTTCAAAACATGGAGCACGTCTATCAAGAAATGATTGAGGAATTCACTAAGTCACGGATTAAAAACAACTCATCATCTTTGATCCATAGCTTTAAGCAAGCCCCTACAGAATCAGTAAGATTGGCGGCAGATTCAAGCAGTATGTGGACAGATGCCCAGTAGAAGAGAGACCGACCCAAAATAAAATGGTGTCATTATTTTTGGAAGGATTGTTGAATGGATCCTTGAGATCTTTGGTATATGTAAAGAGAGTGCAAACTTTGCAAAAGTGCATGAAGGAATGTATAGACCTAGAAGACAACCTAGCAGAAGACCTGAAAATACCTCAAGGTAGCTTGAAAAGTGAAGATTCGGCTAGTAGCACATCAATCCCTAAAAACAATGTAGAGGAAATAGCTGATTTGGTAGCTAAGAAGTTGAACGTTCAAGGACAGAGGAACTACCCCAGTAACCCTATGAGAGTGCCCATGCTCAGAAGATGTATGCAGTGCGAAGGTGATCATCCTTCTCACTTGTGTACTAGGGGAGTAGTCCCACCACCTGCTTATGCTTATAATAGACCCACTGTCCCAGGACCTCTACAATATTGCAGTATAGAACAAAAATATACAAATCACAGTACAGAAAATTGCCCTTACAATAGGCAATCGAGACAAGCACAGCCATATATGAGACCTTATAGATACCCGCAGAGAGAGCAAGGAGGTGAAGCATGGAGGTACCCTACCTATCAGCAGCAGGCACCAGTGCCATGACCATATGCGTATCAAGGATACACCCAACCGCAACCAGTACTAGGACAACAACCGCCCCATCCTCAGAACGTTGTACCAGTCAAGATAGCTCAACCTGAAGAAAACCTAGAGAGAGCAATAGTCCCAGCCACACCATTGGCTAGTAGTGAACCATATGACTCGTCTTATGACCCTAGTCAAGGAGCATATCCCAATTATGAAAGCTCTATGATAGAATATGGACAACTATACGAACCATATGCCTATGGCATGGAAGTACCAGATAGTTCACACGGATATGAGCAGGACTATGTGTCATTAATGTAAACAGCTCCTAGAGCAACCATACCACCCCGACCCATGAACAGACCGCCTGTGCCCAGAGGACCATGCTATAGATGTGGAGGTGATCACTATATCAGAGAATGTACATTGCCAAACCCACCACCACCACAACGAGTTTGGGAAGGCTACTGTAGTGATTGTGGTAAGGAACACCTTTTTAGAGATTGCCCCAAGAATCCCAACAAGGTTACATCCAACGTGCAAATCAATGTGATAGAAGTAATCGAATCATCAGGGAGCGATAAGGAATATACTGTACCACTGAAGGTGATAACAAGAGCCAAAGCTAGAGAGACCCGAGAAAAACCAAAAGAACACAGTCAAAGTGACCTAGAGATGAATACACCCACACCACAGAGAGTTGAAGACTCGGAAGAGCCTGAAAAAAGTATAGTAAGTAAAAGAACTCAAAGATGGAAGAACCGTAGAGATAGGATAAAAGAAAAGAAGTTACTGCAGAAGAAGGAAAATGAGAAGAACAAACAAAACCCAAAAGAGGAACAGAAAATTGGAAAAGAAAACAAAAATGAAAAGTACAAAAAAGAAGAGGTGGGATCAGTCTTAGCAGATCCCATGCCTGAAGAATTAGCCATGTGGATTCAGGCATACAAGGCACGAATAAGAGCAGGACCTACCATAGAACAACATGAAAGAGAATATCCTAGAGGTGACTTAGAGAAGGAGAGGTTGGAGATCTGCAAAAGATTGATAGAAGTTGCTCAACAGACCTTAGAGAAACCTGCATTGCCATTACCCAAGACCCGAATTCCTGAAAGAGAATTCCAAGAGTGCGTCATCATTCATGACCACGAAAAACCTGAAGTAAGTAATACACAGAATGGCAATTATTATGAGGATAAAAGGGAAGGATCCGTTGTTCCCGAAGTAGAAGGGGAATGGCCCAAAGATTTGTGGGCTAGAGTCCAAGAGGACAGATGGAAGAAAGTAGAAGGAATTGAACTACCCTTTGAAGAGATAGAAGCGGAAGAGGAAATAGAGGATTCAATACCTGAATTAAATTCAGAAGAAATTGTACCAATGGATCCTAGTGACAAAGGAGATGATGGAGTAAAGGAATTGCCCAATTACACAAGAGAGTACAAACATAATTCAGAATTGTATTGCATTCCCTCAATAAGGAAAAAACAACCGAACCCATCAGTCCAAACATCAGACATCATACAACACCTTAGAAAAGTAAAAATTCCTTGTTCCCTAACATTAGAAGAATTGTTGAAGGTCAAACCACATTTGAAGGAGAAATTAACTAGTCAATTGGAGATCAAGATGGAAGAGAAAGAGATATCGGATGAAGTAAACACTGTAAAGATTCCTGTGGATAAAGTAGGAGATTTTAGTGAGGGAGATGAAGGAAACACCTGCCTTCCATTTACTTTTAGGGGTTATACCACCAAAGCCATCTTAGATTCAGGAGCTAGTGTAGGCATAGCTACTAGAGACATCTGGGAGAAATGGGGAAAACCAGCTTTAAGACCAACGCGTATGAAAATACAAATGGCGGACGGACACATAGAAAGACCCTTGGGATTATTGGAACAAGTAGTTTTCACCACCTGCAGAGTTGAATTTGAACACACCTTAGCAATTTGTCAATTTGAAAGGCCGAGCAATTATGAAATGATACTTGGAAGACCTTTCATGAGACAGCTAAAGGTTGTGCAAGATTGGGGAAAAGATGCTGTATACTTACAACATGAAGGAACCACCACGAGAATAAATCTCCACACTTATACATATCAAGATGTTCCCCCCTTACGATGGAATCAAATTCATAAGGAGGAAGACGATCAGTCAATTCACAGCATAGGTTCTAGTGACCAATCTTGGATGAACGAAGACACCCATCTATGGACATGCCAAACTGCCAAAAAGGAAGAGGATAGGCGAAAGGGATGGCAGCAAAGACAAGGACTAGCCAGGTCTGTACAAGATCCAGTGTACATGCCTTAACTCTTTTTAGATGAAGAGTCTGAACCTCACGGTTGGATGGAGATTTTAGCGACCCTCGATGTATGTGTGAACGAAGAAGTGATAACTATGAATGAATGCATTGACGAGGAAGGATACGACGTTAGTCTATATGTAGTAGTCCTTCAGGAGGCTGAAGAAGGAGAAGTGATAGAGAAAGAATGGAAGGAGGACTATGAGAGCATTGAGATGGAGCCAGAACCGATGGAACCAGTGACCAAACATCAAATAAGAGGTACCACAGCTAATGAAAACAACCAAGAACCTACACGGGAAGAAGAGCTGGAGTTAGATAAAGAGCCAGAGAATGAAGAAAACAAGCCACAAGATCAGTTTGAAGTGCCAGCTCACTTCAAAAAATATGAAGTAGAAGAGAGAAAAATTGCTATTCAAATGCCTAAAAGAGAGGCACAGCCGGGAATAGCTTATGACAATAAAGAACAAACCAAGAAGATAGTAGTAACGTTAGAAGAAGGAGAAGAACGATGTACTTTCATAGGACAAGATGTCTCAATAGAGGAAGAACAAGAGTCAATACACCTCATAAGGGAATATCGGGACGTTTTGCCTGGACCTATAAGGACTTGAAAGGAGTAGATCCTTCTATATGTGCCCATAGAATTCCCATGACATCCGAAGCCAAACCTTCTAAACAAAGACCATATACATACAATGATGTGTATTCAGCAAAGATAAAGGAAGAGATAGACAAGTTGTTAGATGCTGGATTCATATATGAGATTGAACACAAGGAATGGATGTCACCTTTGGTAGTTGTACCGAAAAAGAATGGGAAGTTAAGAGTATGCATCAATCTGAAGAAAGTAAATGCTGCGACCATAAGAGATAGTTACCCATTACCAATTACAGATCATCTCTTGGAAAGAGTGGCAGGGAAGGAAGTTTATAGCTTTCTGGATGGCTTTTCAGGGTATAATCAGGTAGCCATTACTCCTGAGGACCAACATAAAACCGCTTTCGCAACGGAATGGGGAGTATACGCCTTTAGAGTCATGCCTTTTGGTCTAACTAATGCCCCAGCTACCTTCCAAAGATTGATGTGCCATGTATTCAAAGAATTCCTAAGAAAAAGTATGGAGGTATATGTGGACGATCTTTGTACTTATTCAACTATACGATCAGAGCATATCCCTGAACTAGAAAAGATCTTTGCAAAGTGTCGACAATACCGAGTATGCCTCAATCCAGAAAAATGTGTCTTCATGGTTCGACAAGGAAAAATATTAGGACATATTGTCTCTAAAAATGGAATTTCAACTGATGAAGACAAAATCAAAGTAATTCTGGATTTACCAAGACCAAAGACTGCTAAAGAAGTTCAAGCATTTATGGGACATTGTGGATACTATCAAAGATTTATACATATGTACGCCATAATTGCTAGACCTCTTTATGCATTATTGACACAATTTAATTGGACCGAAGAATGCGAGAAAACCTTTACTGGGTTAAAGAATCGATTGAGTTCAGCACCAATCCTTCGAGTACCTAACTGGAATAAGCCATTTCACATTCATGTGGATGCTTCCAAGTTTGCCATTGGTTGCATCTTAGCTCAACCTGCAGATACAAGAAAACTAGACCACCCTATAGCCTATGCCAGTAGACAATTAAATCAAGCAGAACGCAATTATACTACCACTGAGAGAGAAGGCCTAGGGATGGTGTACACAGTCAAAAAGTTCAGACATTACTTATTGGCAAACAAATTCAAATTCTTCATTGATCATCAAGCCCTATTGTACTTAGTCAATAAACCTTGCAATACAGGAAGACTAGTATGATGGTTTTTATTGCTAATGGAATTTGATTTTGAGGTAGTAGTCAAGAAAGGAAATACCCACATAAGAGCATATCACTTATCCAGAATGACCCATGGAGAACCACCCATAGGAGTACCAGATGATCTGCCAGATACGTATCTTTTTAACCTGGAAGTATGTCCCCAATGGGGAGAAAAGTTGATCCCTATACTTACACATGGACCTAAAGATGGGATCACACCAAACCGAACCCAAGACCTTTGGAAGACTAAAAACCTTCATATCATTGCGGGAAGTTTGTATCACCAAGATTCGAATGGATTACTCATGAGATGCGTAGAAGAAGAGGAACAAGAAATGTGGCTTCAGAAAGCACATGTAAACCAATGGAAAACTCATTTGAATGCAAATGGAACATGGCAAACCCTGAGGAGGTTCGGCATATATTGGCCAACCATGCAGAGAGACGCACATAACTATGTATCAGCGTGTCACATTTGTCAAGAACAAAATCCAGAAGAGAACTCAACTCTATGCTATTCCACAGTAGCACCGAGATGGAGCATGCCTCTGGTAAAGTTCTTAAAGACCCAAGAATACCCAGAAGGAGCCACTTCAGCAAGGAAACATGCACTTGTAGAACAGAGTAAGGATTATGCCATTATAGGAAAACAACTTTTTAGGCGAGGGAGAGATAACCAATTACGAATGTGCATTCATGAAGAAGAATATCTTTCTGTTTTAGAGATGGGACATACAGGAGCTGCAGGAGGGCACTTCTCTGCAGATAAAACAGCAAAAATGATTCTCTTTGCTGGAATGTGGTGGCCAACTCTACATCAAGATGCGGTAACATATGTGCAACGATGTGATACCTGTCAACGAACGAAATATCCAATTAGAAGAGATGAGATGCCACTGAGACCCATGATGAGTGCCAGAGCTTTCACCAAATGGGGAATAGACTTCATAGGACCTATTAGCCCACCAGCGAAAGGATCCCATGCCGATAATTGTAGCCACAGACTATCTGACCAAATGGGTTGAAGCCAAAGCAACCAAGAAAAATGATGCAAGAACCACGACCAAGTTTCTCTTTGAGAACGTTTTCATTAGATTTGGACTACCGATAGAAATTGTGAGTGATAGAGGTACGCACTTTGTGAATGAAGTTATAGAAGCCCTACTGAATGAATTCTTGGTAATTCATAAGAAATCAGCTCCTTATCACCCGCAAGCCAATGGACAAGCCGAAAGTTCGAATAAAATCTTGTGTACAGTTCTCACCAAAATTGTTAACGATGGTAGATCAGATTGGGATAAACAATTACATCATGCTTTATGGGCATTTCATGTAGCCTACAAAACCGCCATAGGCACTACTCCTTTTAACTTAGTGTATGGACAAAATGCTATTTTGCCAATTGATTTCTTAATTCCCACTCTGAGAGTAGCAACTACTTATGAGTGGACGGGACATGAACTATGAGCTCAATTGGATCAAATAGAGAAGCTTCACGAAACTAGGTTACAAGCTGTAGCAGGCATTTATGCTGCTAAACGACGACAGAAAGCCTACTATGATGCTCACATTAAGGACAAAAATTTGAAGGAAGGAGATTTAGTCTTGGTATATACCTTGAAACAACATGCTAAGAAGTTGTAGAAGAGAGGATATGGCCCATTAATCATCAATCGTATATCGACAAGTGGAGCCATCAGCTTAGCAACCCTAGATGGGGATGTATTACCAAACTACATCAGTGGATGTCGAGTGAAAAAATATCTAGAACCACTGACTGAAGAAATAATGTCATGATTAGTCAAGGGCAAGAATAGACGTATTGAGGAGGAAAGGATGCGAGAAGAAGCGAGACAGGAAGCACTAGAACGAATTAAGAAACGGAAAGAGTGGATGAGAGAGCGAGATGAGAGATATCGACTAGGAGAAGAACTCATCCCAATGGCTAATTTTAGAGCTACTAAAAACCTAGGTTCACAGAGAACACAACCATATTTGAATTTGGGAGCAGGTAAAACGGAGTACCACTTAGTGGATGCTCTCATCGACACAAGAGCTGCCATAAGCTGTATCAAACTTTCTTTGACTCAGAAACTCAAGGAAGAATTACGTCCATCGATGGCACAATTAATAGGAATAGGAGGAAAAATTACTCAATGCATAGGTGAGATCACCTTACCTCTGCATCTTGGCAACAACACTATGGAACAAAAGCTATTAGTGTGTCATGATCAGGATTTACTTGAGGAGGTAGTGTTAGGTCAAGACTGGATTTACGAATATGAGGTAACCATTCAATTGGCTTTAGGTTACATCTCAGCCAGGATAGGACATCGTGAGGTATTTAGTTTGCTAGACGAACGACCAATCAAAGCCAATAGTATAGAGCCAAAAGTTCATTCCAAGGAACAAAGTCATGACTGCATGCTTGATAGTACTGTAGAAACCCCTTCTCCAAGTACTTCGTGTGAGGACACATTGAATTCTGCTTGCATACCATCTTCTAGTCTAGCGAGTCACAAGAGTCAATCAATATGAAGCCAACCTCAGTGAAGCACCATGCACCAGAAAGTCCAGTCCTCTGAGTAATTCAAAATCTGTACCTATTAAATTATACCCTATTCCATACACCAACAAAGCGTGGATTAGGAAGGATCAAGCGAAGGAATATCTCCGACGACAGAAGCCCTATCGACATCAGAGCAACCAATCGAATAGGAAAGCAATTCAATGGGAGCGCCAGAGTCAACAACGAAGTGCTAGGATATGGATTCCAAAGAAAGTAGTAGCCGCTCAACCAGATCGAATGCAAATCTGGATTCCAAAATCATGTGCTCCAAGAATGTCAAACAAAAACGATGAACCTCAGCATAAGAAGAACCAACATGGTCTTAGGGCAAAATAGCCAAAGAAGAGAGGCAACAAGAAAAAGGAAGAGTCTGCAAACGTAACACAAGCCAATTCGAGATTCACAAAACAGATAGAGCAGATGCACTACAAGAGAAGAACCACAGTCATAAAAAAGGTGGAGAATACACCACATCCCAACAGAATGAAGCAGATTTGGGTGCCGAAAGACAAGACAAACTGCATACATCAAACAACTACTTCCAATTGCACACATATGGAGTTGTCAGGACCCAAAGTATGCATGATAGGGCCACATTACAAGGCCAAGCATTCGGCACATCTTTCTTCTATTTCAAGATAGTCGAGCACATTTTCCTCTTGGGAAATAGGAGAGCACTTGTACATACATTAAGAAAATCACTCAAAAAAATAGTAACCGCTTCGGCTATGGCCTAACTTTTCTGTTTTTCTTTCAGATAAAAACATAAAAAAACTATACAAATTGTTTGGAAAAAATCTAGGTACTACCTTTCTCACACCCACGAGAAAGGGACGACACCATTCACTCGGAGCAATGTCGAGCCTATGACAAACAAATAAAGGAGGATTTCTGATAATATATGGCCACTAACTCATACTCTATATTGAGTGAAGATGGCATCTACTAATTCCGAAGCTACACAAGAGGAAGAGGTCCAACTTCTTCCATTGGAATCAATAACAAAAGTCAGAGGCCATTGGTTTCGTGATGACCAACCAGTCTCGGAACTTATTTTCATGGCAACTATCAAGATTATGGATAGGGATCACTACTTCCCTATTATGTCGCAAGACTTCAAGACCATAATCCAAGGATTACCGCATATAGAGGATGTATGGACACAAGCAGGGCTAGACGCATTCCTTAGAATACCAATTTATCTACCTGATTTTCAGAGATGCACTCAAGTGATGAACACTCTTCAGCCTGCATCTAATAAGGTATCTGTGCCTGAAGCTAGAGTATTGGATAAGGTAGGTACTTGGAAGACCATTCAATTCACTCATGAATTGATCAACAAAGCTTTTGGATGGAATCAAGAAGGAATTACTAATGTCAAGGAGGAATGTCATGACCCTAAGAAGAGATCCTTTGTGGATATTAACAGAATAGACATCGAAGATGCTGTCCGTCTGGTGCACCAACATTTCTGTTTCCCTAGTATGCATAGATACACGGCACCACAAAAGATCGTAGTACAACTATTATCTCATGCCATGAGACAAATTGGGAACAAAGTGAATCTGACTGGTTATGTCCAAGAAAGACTATTTGAAGCCCAGAAAAAGTGGGGCCAGAAGAAGTTCTTAAATGGCAGTTCTGCCTTGACATTACTAACATGCGAGGCTCTCGAGATGAAAAATTGCTTACGCGAGATGCCGACATCAGAAGGGCTAGCTAAATATGCAAAATCCGCTACGGTCCCCAAGAAAAAGAAAGCAGTCGCTGTGATGGAAGAGGCAAGAACCAGCTCACAAAAACCCATGAGGGGTACGAAGCGTCTACGAGAGGAGGAAGCTCAAGTAACACCGCAATCAAAGAGGACACATCTATTACCGAAAATCACGATGGCTCAAATGCCTATTACAAAGAGAGATCTCTCAGCTGCCCTCAAAGAGACACACCAGTACATGCAAGGGCAGGTAAATCTAAATATTCAAGGTCATCATTATAGACAAGCAAGTCAAGAGAAACAACAACGGAGTACAGAGAGGACACCGAAACAGCCTGGAAGATACAAAGAGCTGGGCATAGATGATTCTAGTTCCAATACGAAATCCAGTCCTGAAAAAGATACTCTAGACACTGATATAAGAACAAAAACTCAAGAAGAAGAATGGACAGAGACCAATCAGGTCGAAGTCACGCCAGACAACCATAAAGAAAAGGAAAAGAAGGTAGACGATGCTAATGAACCTGAGCACGTCATTCAATTGAATGATACTACAAAGATCAGCATCAAGGAAGATACAACCAATGTTACATATGTAAAACCACCTATCAAAGAGGAAATCCAAACTCTAGTGAACAAGGATGCGGAGCTACTACAAAATAAAGAACAAATTGTGATTGAGGTACGAGATGACACACCTCAAGGAAACAAAGAAAACATGGTGGCTGAGCCAAGGATCCAGCTTCAGATTAGGCAGCCCCATGACACTACATTACATGTGGCACAAGGCAAAGATGTCAATACCGGCGAAGAACCGAGTATACAAAAAACATGGCTCAATGTGGATATCACTCAGCTGAAGCCTGTAGTCAAGCAGATGATTCAGACAGCGATGGATACACAATAGCAGATGATGGACATAGATGCAGACTATGATAAGGCCATGAGAGAAAAAAGTCAATTCCAAATAATGAGCGAACAACTGTCATCACAACTCATCCAGGCACAAAAGGAGATAACGGCCAAAAACACAGAGATACTAGAAGTCAAAACGCAATATAAATCATTATTCACTCAGCATCACCAACTGCAAGCACAGCTCGCAGATTTACAGAGATTATATGATGCAAGCGAAGCTGACAAAGAAAGAATGAAAGCTAGAAGTACTCTACTGGAGACACAGCTAAACTTATATATGGAAGAGAATGACACGTTACGAAGCAGGAATAAGGAATTAATGAAATCATTATTATATGATCAACCGATCGAGCAACAGGAATCCTCAGACACCAAAGAAAAAGATTTAAGAGATCAGCTAGCACAACATGAAGATTTGCTGAGACAAGAGCGCGCAATGAGAGAAGAATCAGAATGGAAGTACAGTCAAGAAATAAACGAACTACAAAAGCAGTTGAATACAGCACATGGGAAACTTGCAGCAAGCTACAGTGAAAACATGGACAATGTGGCCGAAATTGGTAATGAATTGCTTGCAGCCAAGGAAGCACTCAGCACAGCCATGCAAGAAAACAAAGAGAAAACTGAACATATAAAGCGATTAGAATTTCAAATCAATCAGAATGCAGTGATCGGGACACCAGTAGTGCCGGCTAAGGAAAATCCTACTGACGAGGTAGAGGTAAGTCCTCTATCTCACCCGATCTATAATTCTCCAATACATGAGCAGATGGCGGATATACATGATGATCATCCAATGCCATACACTGCAGAAATAAGTCAGAAGGAACGAGCACTAGTGGTGTCCCGATTGATAGAGAATTTTGAAAATGAAGTCATTAAGGTAATGAAAGAGGCCAAGATCAAAGGTAAAGACCTGGACAAGATCATGAAGCCTTTCAATATTCCGTACGGAATATTGAAAGAGAAAACGAGACGATATATAAAGAAGATTACACAGAAAAGTCCAGATGAGCAGCTAAATTCTAACCAAGACACATTCGCGTACAGTCAGGAAGAATTCGAAGCAGTGCAACCAATTTGGAGAAGAAATTTTTTGGAGAAACATCCCACACTACGGGTGCATTGGCAAGCAGCACCATATTTATTACAGGTAAACCCTTCATTTTGTCCAATACCACGCAGAAGGGATACTAGAGAATTTTTAGACTTGCAAAGGAATGGCACTATAAATAAACAGTGGCTGAATTATCCTATGCTTCCGAGCCCGCCACATAACTACTTGCCAACGGAAGAGTATATGGTCAAAACTGTTGGAGTTAGACGTCTGCGGAAGCACGCGAACAGCACAAGGAAGAAGAAGAAGCTTGGAGCACAACACACAAGACTGAATATATTACTAGAGAATGTACAAAGATAAGTAGCCCATTAGGGCAATAGGCGTATATACAAGCCGGGGGAAAAAAACCTCCTAAAGAGGAAAAAAGTGCCCCGGCGGTCCTAGAGTGTTCACACACATCACTACCTAAATATATCAACAAATCCCCCCTGGGAGTGATGCGGTGAACAAGGAGCTGGCACTCATGTATAAGGAAGTGCCGAGCTATGTGGAAATCACTCCACAAAAGGAAGTAAGCCCAAAGCTTTGCGGAAAGCTTCAAACTTCTCCCTAGGCAGAGCCTTCGTGAAAAGGTCTGCAATGTTCTCCTGCGTGGGCACATATGCCAAGCTGATCTCCCCAGCAGAGAACCTCTCCCTGACATAGTGATAATGCACCTTAATGTGCTTAGTGCGAGCATGGAACACAGGGTTCCTCGCAACTGCCACTGCGCTCTGACTGTCAGTGAAGATGGTGGTGGCAGAAGACTGGCCAACACCCAAATCAGCCATAAGGCATCTGAGCCACACACACTCAACAGTCGCTGTGAAAGCTGCCCTATACTCAGCCTCACAACTGGAAGTAGCCACAGTAGGCTGCTTCTTGCTCAACCAAGATATACATGAGCTACCAAGCATGAAGCAAAAACCACTGGTGGACACACGAGTGTCATAGCAACCAGCCCAATCTGAGTCAGAAAAAGCATGCAAATCTGGCGGTAGTGATCCCCCCTTGGGATAAAACAACCCAAGTAGCCGAGTACCACTCAAGTAGCGAAAGATGCGCTTAACCGCTTTCCAATGCGTGACTCCTGGGCAATGCATAAACCTGCTCATCTGTGAGATAGCAAACTGAATATCTGGCCGAGTAATGCATAAGTAAATCAAGCATCCAACAGCCTGCTGATAGAGAACAACATCAAATGCATCTCCAACATCATGAAGACTCAATCGTAAACCTGTCTCCATAGGAGTGGCAATAGGCTTACAGTCTTCAAGGCCAAAACGCTGCAATAATGTGTCAATATATTTCGTTTGACACAAAGCCATTCCACCATGAACTTGCATAAACTGAATGCCCAAATAGTGATGCAAATGCCCCAAATCAGACATCTCAAATGAGGCATGCAAATCAGCCTTGAAATCAGCAATATGCTTCTCAAGAGGACCAGTGAGCAGCATGTCGTCTACATAGACAACAATGATCAGAAGCACATCATTAGCACGCTTAACATATAAGGTGCTTTTAGTTGGACTGTTCTCAAAACCATGTGCAATCAGATAGGCATGTATCTTCTCATACCAAGCACGTGGTGCTTGCTTTAAACCATATAACGCCTTCTTTAACCTGCACACCTGGTTTTCATGCCCTTTCTGCACAAAGCCACGGGGCTGAAAAACATACACTTCTTCATGCAAGTCACCATTCAGAAATGCTGTTTTAATGTCCAACTGATGTACATTCCAACCATGATGGGCTGCAAGTGCACAAATGCTCCGAACAGTAGTCATACGGCATGTAGGTGCAAAGGTCTCATCAAAATCAATGCCTCTTTCCTGCGCATAACCCTTTGCAACAAGCCTAGCCTTATACCTGTCAACTGTACGATCAGGTTTACGCTTCAGCTTGTATACCCACTTAGTGCCAATGGCCTTCTTGCCAGGAGGCAAGTCACATAAAGACCATGTACCATTCTTCATTATAGCATCATATTCAGATTGCATAGCAGCCATCCAATTTTCTGAATTTTGTGCTTCATCAAAAGAAACAGGCTCATTCTCATCACAGAGACTAGATGCAGCCATAGCATAGCAATCTGATGCAAAGGAGGTACTATGAGAGCCTGAACGAGTACGATATGACAAAGGTGCATCTAATTTGCTGTCACGCAAAGTCTGCACCAGCCATTTTGGCATAGTTTTTGCTTGTTCAATATCAGCTCTCTCATCAACAAGTGCATCATGTAAATCTGCATCAGAAATGGAATGATCTGCATCATCATATGAAACCTGCAAAGGCTGAGAAGTTGCCTCATTAGGACCAACACTAGACTGTCCACCTGTAAAAAGAGGCATCAAAGTATCATACATGTCTTTGGAGCTAACAGATGTCTCCTTAGTACATGAAAGCAATGGCTGAATAGCATCTTCCACAAAGACAACATCACGGCTAACCAGAATGCGTTTAGTCTGTGGATGATACAGACGATAGCCTCTACTTTCAGAACTGTACCCAACAAAAATACATTTTACTGCCTTATCATCCAATTTTCTGCGATGTTGTTCAGGCACTAATGCATATGCCAAACAACCAAAAGCACGCAGATGAGCAACAGATGGCTTGCGGTCATGCCAAGCCTCATATGGAGTGATAGACTGCAACGCTTTGGTGGGACACCTGTTCAGTACATATGCTGCACACATGACAACCTCAAGCCAGAAACTATGTGGTAAAGCTTGACTTTTGACCATGCACCTCGCCATCTCCATGAGTGACCTGTTCTTTTGTTCAGCAACTCCATTCTGTTGAGGTGTATACGGCACTGTACACTGGTGTTTTATCCCATGTTCAGCCAGAAATGCATTAAAATCTGAAGACATATATTCCCCCCCTCGATCAGAACGGAGGGTGCCCATTTTACATGCTGACAGATTTTCAGCCAAAACCAAAAACTGTTTGAAGCACATGAACACTTCAGACTTTGCTTTGAGTGGATATACCCATGCATGCCTGGAAAAATCATCAATGAAAGTCACGAAGTAAAGGTAATTTCCAAAAGAGGGTGTCTGCATAGGACCATAAACATCACTATGTACAAGCTGCAATTTCTGCATAGCCCGAATTGAACCATCTTTTGGAAAGGAAGAACGCTGCATTTTGCCCAAAATACAACCTTCACAAACATGTTTTCCAGGTGCCTCAAGTTTGGGCAAAGAGGACACCATTTCAGATTTCTGCAGGCGTAACAAACTAGCAAAATTCAGATGACCAAAGCGTGCATGCCAAAGCTTTGCATCTGACATAGCCTGAGAATCATGAACTGCACATGCCGAATCATTCACAGATCTTTCATACTCTATGAGCTTATACAACCCACGACATAAAATGCCGGAAGCAATAATCACATCGCCATTTGAGAGATCATGGACTGTACACCTGTCATCAACGAATTTCACAACCAAGCCAATCTTGGCTAATGCAGAAACTGATAACAGGTTCTTTTTTATCCCTGGCACAAATAAAGCATCTGACAAAGTGAAAGAACTACCATCAGTAGTAGTCAAAATGATCTTACCAACTCCCATAACAGGATAAGAGGAGTTATTGGCGCATGTGACAGTATTCCCTGTAGGGGCAGGCTCGAGTGAAGAGAAGAAACTGCGCTGCAAGGTAATATGTTTGGTCGCCCCACTATCAAAGTACCAAACATCTGAGTCTACTGCAGACATGCACTGATCATGAGAAGATGGGTCAAAACTGCAGACAATAGTAAACGCCCATTCTTCTTCCTGCACAAGATTTGCAGACTCTGTTTTTGGTGTAGAGGCCTCTGCAACAACCATTCCAGCCTCTTTCTTCTTTGCCTCTTTAGCAGCCAGTTTTGGACAGTTCTTTATAATATGATCATTTCCTTTACAGTACTTGCAGAACAATTTCTGCTTTTCTGATTTCTTCTCATCTTTATCCTGGTTCTTCGATTGTGCAGCATTTGCAGATTTCTGCTTACTAGTAGAAGAGCTCCATTTTCCTTTGCCCTTCTGACTAGCCAGGAAAGCTTGATCTGCAACACGCATAATGGACCTGTTCTGCCTGGACTGATCTTCCTGCAACAGAACAGAGACTAATTCCTCAAATGACAAGGCATTCGGATTGCCTTTCATCATCAATCGAAGAGTAGAGGCAAAACTCTGATATGAATGAGGAAGGCCATTCAGAACGGTCTGCACAAGTGAGCTATCTGGTATAACCTCATCAGCAGAAATCAATTGTTCCTTCAGGTCTTTGATCTTTGTAAGAAAACTGTCCATAGAATCACCTTCATTCATGTGCTCACTCTCCAACTGTTTTCGGAGGTAAGCAACACGAGCCTCATTCCTAGCCTGGTACAAAGTGGTAAGTGTATCCCAAGCATCCTTTGCTGTTCTGCAAGAGCGAATGTGAGGAATAATGGCACGTTTGACAGACAAATCTATCAATGCATGTGCCTGGGCATCTCTGCCGTCCCAACGAATCTGCTCTGCAGTAGGTGCAACAGAAACAACAGCACGAACAGGAATCTGCGGAATATCATCTTCGACACCATCTTCATCAGCTCCAACACCTGTATTTGCAGTACCTGTCGTTACAGGTGTAACAGGACGTCTTTCAACACCCTGCACAATGTTCCCCAATCCTTTTGCAACCAGTACATGTCGCATCATATAAGCCCATAATGGGTAGTTGGTACCATCCAACTTATCCTCAACAACCAACATACAGAATACATCACTGCTTTCAGCCATGGCCGGTGACTAAAATACCTTCATGCAGAAAATTGACTGTATCTCAAAAAGTTGAACGGAACTGCCCAGACGAGTTCTGCTAGACTTGTAGCAGACTTCGAGACTCTTAAACTGGCGAACAGAAACTGGTATATACCTTTGGCACAAAAGGACGAAATAGCCTGCACAAGTGCTGCGATAGTGCGTTCGGAGGCCGAAACGAGCTCAGATCGCGATTTCGGCACCACAAAGCGAAGCCGTTTTTATCTCGGAAACACCCTGAGTATGCTCACCAAATTTCGTGTGAATCTGAGACTGCAAACGAAGGAGTGTCAACGGCGCCCTAGAAGAAGCAACGACCTGCTCTGATACCAATTGTTGGAGTTAGACGTCTGCGGAAGCACGTGAACAACACAAGGAAGAAGAAGAAGCTTGGAGCACAACACACAAGACTGAATGTATTACTAGAGAATGTACAAAGATAAGTAGCCCATTAGGGCAATAGGCGTATATACAAGCCGGGGGAAAAAAACCTCCTAAAGAGGGAAAAAAGTGCCCCGGCGGTCCTAGAGTGTTCACACACATCACTACCTAAATATATCAACAAAAACCATCGAATTTTGGCTGCAAAATTACGCGACAGTACTCGACTTAACTGTCAAAATGACCAATAAAATACTTAGCATGATACTTACAGTTTTGAAGGTATTCAAGCATGCGGCCTACACTTTTTTGAACATCGGCATTAGTCAGGGCACGGAAATCCTCATTTTTGATCTATCGGTTATGCCTATCCGACCAACAATAATGGCGTATTATTCCAGATTAATGTTCTTGCCAAGTGTATATATGCAAACTTTTGAAGAAGCGTTCTTTACAGGATTTTTTGAGATTGATTCAGAAATCTTTTTGAAGATGTCGTCTAATTTGAATGCCAGATTAGTGGCATACGAACTTAGCTTCTTCGCAGATCATAGACAGCCACCCAATGACGATGTGAAGGCAAAAAAATGGAAACAACTAATGATACGTGAAGCCAATCTGCTAAATGATACAGAGCAAAATATATATAGAACATATGCCCGGCGCTCGTTAAAGCCTGTCGGGGACGACAGAGTCCAGGAGGGGGGCAGTGTTGAGGGAGAATCAAGTAAAAGGAAGAAAAGAAGAAGACAACGAAAGAAGAAGCTTCACTAAAAAGAAATATCTGGAGATATATCTCTGCAAGAAGCCCCGCAGGGGCGCAACATCCATCTCTGCACAGAGCCCCGCAGGGGCACACACACCAAGGAAAAGCACGCAGCTGGAAGGTGGAACCAGGGCCAACAAGTGTCCATGAAATGCAAGATGATATCAGGTGGTTCTGTGGCCATATGAGGGTGCTTCAACCTCTTGAGTTACAGAGGATTCAGATCAAGGCTTACGAGCTACATCCTCATATGTGCACTGAGGGCATGCGTGGCAACCCGATTTAACACAGCAACCCAGAATTAATGAGGTTATAGGTGAATTAGACTACGACTATCAGGTAGTCAGTCAAACTCCAAGGGTTGCGGGCAAGCAAACAAATGCATCAGGCCAAGAGGATGTAAAAGAAAAATCAACAACAGGGCCATTCAAACGGAATGCCAGTCCAACCAGGCGGCAAAACTGACCAAAAGATGCATGCGGACAACAAACTGAAGACAAGAAGTAAAGCCTGTCAAGGGACGACAGAGACGAAGAGGGGGAGAGTGTTGCAGAGCTATAGAAAGCACAAGGCAGAGAAAAAGACGAGCCCCAAAATTTTTCCGATTTGGACATCATATCTTTGTATCATAACCATTCTTGTAATATATTTTCCGTTGTAAATGCACTAGAGGAGTCCTCTAGATGCATCCCCACAAAAGATTAGAAGCTTACCCATGTAAAATAGTAGGAAATTAGTCTTTTAGTGAATAAAGTGCCGGTCTCTTGTGTGAAAGGACCATTTTTAGGGCACAAGTATATAAGTCAATTTGTGACTCTTTGTAAAAAACTTTTTGCCATTGTGAGAATAGAGAGCACAGAAATTCGAATTTGTGTCTTCTTCACTCTGTATCTTCTTCTTTGTGAGCTTGTATGCATGTGTATTGCTTGGAAAGAGTGTGAGGGAGTGTTGTCTATCCATGAAAGTGTTTATTTGCTGTAGTTAAGGTGTGTGCAAAGTGTAGGAAGTGCTGAAGTGTAGGAAAGTTTTCCCGTGACTCAGTATTTTGCTCATAACTTGAAGTAGGAGTGTCAGAATTGAGTGAAACCACTGCCATTGGATGTGTTTTCTCGAGTGCTTCGAAACGCATATGTATTCACTATATTTGGAGTTCGGAGCTGAGAGAAAAGTCCAAATTACTGACGGCTACTACACCAAGTATCGTGACACCATGACCGACAGTTGAAGGTTGTTTGGGTTAGTCTTTGCCTTGTTTGCACTCTTTGAGTAGTTCATTTGCATTGATAGTCACTTGATTGCATGTCCTCATACACTCGGCTAGGTTTGTATACTCATCGGATTGATATTTAAAAGCGTGAATCCCCACTATATGCACTTGAAGGGGATTGAGGTATAGTCTCTTTCTCCACAAGTCCCTAAGTTGGTACTTAGGTCAACACGCACTCAATCTACATTGCAAAGGATTCAACCAATGAAGAACCTACCAAATGCGAAGAAGCACAAAGCAAGAAAGCTTGGAGAGATGCAATGGATAAAGAAATGGAAGCCTTGAAGGAGAACAACACTTGGGAGCTTGTACCTAACAAGCCATCTATGAAGGTAATTGGATCTCGATGGATATACAAAATCAAGAGGAATCTAGATGGAAGTATAAATAGACATAAAGAAAGGTTAGTTGCTAAAGGGTTTGCTCAAACCCATTGTATTGATTATGAGGAGACTTTCTCTCATGTTGCAAAAATGCCTACAAATAGGGTTCTCATTAGTCTTGTTGCATCTAGAAATTGGAAGCTCTATCAACTTGATGTAAAGAACGCTTTCTTGAATGGATGGATTTATGAGGAAGTGTATATGGCACAACCTCTTGGATATGAGGATGTACATCATCCCAACCAATATTTGCTTTGCTCTACACTTTCATATAGAATGCATTGCTATTATCATTGAAGTAGGGAAGGAATCTTCAATGTTGAAAGCATTGTATGTAATCTAATGAAAGCAAAATAGGAAAGCATCAAAGTATGGAAACACTTATCAAGCATAGGCATGCATCTACAAAAGAATTTTGGTGCATTTCTCCTTTTCAAAGAATGTTTTCATGCACAAACCATGTTTTCTTCTTGCTTGAAAAGATAGTTAATGCTCAAGTTTATGCATATGAATGATTATATCTTTTTAAAAAAGCTAGCAAGTAGAATGTTTTTGCATGGATGATTTGGAACATGCATTTTCAAGCTCAAGAATTGCTTGATTTAAGTTTAGTGCATGAAAGGAGAATGCCAACACATGCATGCACTCACATGCATTTGCATGCAAGAACAGGCATTTGCATATGCATGATTATTTGTTAAGTAGTTGAATAATTATACTTTTATTACCTCCTTTTTGTAACTCGACTTAGATAGCTAGGGAAAATAGCAAACTAGGTAGTTGCAAGGCTCCTGGTTGCCATGCAACTCAAGTAGCTAGTTTGTTTTCCCAAACGTGATACTTGGGTATCACAAATTAGGAGTGTTGATTAGGAAAAGTATGCCCTTTGAAATTCAAGTGTTTGATTTTCTTGCTCATTGGAATGGCAAGAAAATAGGGCTCCTTGAAATTTTTCATGATGACTCTAAGTTTGGGAAAACTTAGAAAATCCTAATGACAAGCCTAGATGTAGTTGTTAGCTTGGATTAAAGAAATCATGCATCCAAGTAGGTTGACAAAGTTTCCTTTGGAAGTTTTATCTGATTCTATCCCAAGACCTGATAAGAATCAAATAAAATCAAATGGAACTTAAATCAATTGAACTTTCAAATTCAAAGGATAGTTGATATATTCCAACTTTGTAAAAATCATGGAACTTTTGAAGTTTTTCTTTGATTTTCATCACTCTTTAGGATGAAATCAAAGAAGTGAATAAACTTTAGCATCACTTGAACTTTAGTGTTCAATAGTTGGATGTTAGGTTCCATGACTACATCTCTAGTCAAGATGCAAAGGTTTCAAAAAGCATGGAAACTTTCTTAAGCAAGTTTTTGAGGATGAAAAAATTATGCTTGGTTTTATTTAAGCTAATTAGGGCTTAAGGAAGAAACCTAAGTCAAAGTATTCTTTGGGAATCAAGATATTTCCTAAAGATATGTCAAAGTAATATTTGGGAATAAAGCTATTTCCTAAAGATAAGCCAAATGAGATAGTTTAGTTAACTATTTCATTAATTGTTAAGAAGATGTATCTTTTGGACAAACTCTAGATAAAGTTCAGGTCTTCCAAAATGTTGATACATTATCACTTTTAGAAAAGGATCCAAATGATTCTTAATTGATAGAGAAGACCATGAAATGTTCATAGCGTAATTATTAAACATTAATTTAATCGAAAAGATGCTTGTACTTTAAAATCAAAAGTGGATATGATTAAAAGTACTCTAGTAACATCATATGATTGAGCAATGATAATAATTTTTCAAACTCTAGAAAGGGAACACACTTAAATGAAAGTTCCACTTAAAATTTCATCAGGAAGTGGGAAACCATGTCCTTAGGTGCTCCTTTAGTTTGATACTCATTCAAATGATAAAGCTTTGAGTTTTATTCAAAAGTCAAGAATATCTTGTACAAATCAAAGCAAAAGATTCCAAGATGAATCATTTGCTTAATATTGTTTGATTCCTTGAAAGGAATCTCAAGATTTTGAAAGAATAATTTCTACCTAGATGTGAGGAACAAAAAATTCTTCAAGTAAGTTTACTCGTGAGTAGTTCCCAAGAAGTCCTAAAACCATTGGTAGTGGTACTTAAGTCCAATTTTTGATATAACCTAAAGGTGTATCAATATTGATAAGATTCTTACCTTTAGAAGCTGAATGGCATTAGCTTATGCTTGGGCTTAGGTGGGAGAAAAGATCTCTAAAATCCCATGGGTAAGCAAACAAGCTTTAGATGGTTTAAGAGATCACTTAGGTTACATTTATCCAATGGAAAATTATGAAAAGAGTAAGCTGTTTCGAGTTTGAACAAAGTGAAGAAATTCCAAGAGTGTAGTCTACAACTGTGAAGATGGTACTTAAATCTGTGGAAGGTAAAACATAATGTTTGCCTATCCTTAAAGGGATTTTTGGTACAAATCCAGAAAGCATGAGCAGATGCTTAGACTTACACAATAGAGAGATTCCTGTAAAGTCCCCACCAGGGTAGGTGCCTAAAGCATCATTAAGAAAGGAATCTAAAGACAAGAATTGAAAAGCTCTTGTCGCTACAAAATTGGTCAAGACTAACCAATTGGACTTGAATTTGAGAAATTCAAGAACTTGGAATTATAACCGGTTTTCATTTGAGAACCCAAGCAAAGAACAATCAATATTCTATCAAGGGGTTTTCAAGTTTCCAAGGAAAAACAAATGATTGTGAGGCGATCATGTGAAGGAATCAAAACCTAGAATATCAAGTTAGAGGTAATGCCTAAAACTTCAAAATTCTTTTAAAGAGTTGAAGTGAAAAGGTCCTCTATCGAGAGATGTTTAGACTTTAGGATAAGTATCATCCACACATTAATGTGAATATAAAATAGGGTGGTATGGGACACCAAATTTTATACTCAGATTGATGTAGAAAAGGTGGTATGGGACATTAGACCATGGGATGATAATTATCTTTTAGTCCTAGATTGGATCTTGAAGATAGGTTTGATCCTCAAGGGAATTAAAACTTCAAAGAAGGAGTTTAAATTCAAGGAGGATAAATTAAAGATATTTCAAGATACTTCAAGATCAACGAAGCAAAAGATAGGAAGTACGTAACTTCCAACATCTTGTTTTTCAAATAAAGGCATATACTTATTTGAATAATAAAACACTTCAAGATAAAGTGTTGATTCAGAAATATATGATAAATTTTTGGAGAAGCAAGACTTTGACATTGAAATGATCTTGTCAAATAAGGAATAGACTGATTAAGTCAAGCACTAAATTCTTAGTGTAGCTTGGTAAATCCAATCTCTTGACTCAAAGAAATGCACAAGAATTGCATTCCCCATAAGTAGTCATAAAGATTGAATTTAGGCATGAACTCAGTCTCAAGTGGAGCATTATTTGAGTTAAAAAAAATCATCAATGGAACCTCAATGGGTTGACACACTGATGTTGGACACCACACTAGTCTCGTGGTTGGATGATGTTTTAGATTTGCTCTGAATCTTCTCAAGAATCCAATTTATTTCTCTTAAAGATAGGAAAAATGCTTCAATATCTTGTTGAAGCAGATCTTTGCAAAGTTAAAGTCTTGAATCATCTAGAGTTTGACTCATAGAAAGTTTATATCTTAGAAGTTTGACTTAGTTATACAGAGTTCTAGTTATTTTCTTCCGCTTTCCAAATCATTTGGAATTGACTCAGATATGGTATCTGATGCCTTTTCTCAAAAGTCTAGGGTTAGCTGATTGACGATAGATAACTAAATTAAACATCCTAGATAGATGTTTTGTACAAGAACTAATTCAATCTTCAAAAGATCACAAGTCCAAGATTGACTTATTCATTTGGGTATGCTTCCAGTTACTAGTATAACTCCCATAATGTAGAGTTCAGTACACTCTAAAACAGAGAAGTTAGGAATTGCTCATCAGATTAACAATCCCCAAGAACTCTTAGCACAAGTCTTTGAGAAACGTGTCCTAAGTTGCACAATTTTCATTTTGAATTTGAATTGGTTAAGTTATAGTACGGTTGACTCAAAGAAAATGGTAAACTTTCTCCTACAATTTGCATAGGATTTTCAAACTCATTAGGACAAAGTAGTCCTTTAGTCGAGTGAAAAAATCAAGTACCTATCGGTTGGGAGTAAACCATTGTATGAACATCCAAGTTAGATGTTTGGACCAATCAAACTTCAAATTTTTCAAATCAAATTGAAGAGAATCAAGAGTTCTCAAAGTCTTGTGAGGGATGAGAATCCCACTAGTTAGACACTATGTTCATGCATGAGTGATGCCAAGAAATGAACTAGTACTTGGAATCCACCCAGTTCACATGTTTGTGCCCATACAACACCTAGTAAAAACTATAAATTGGCCAAGGATGTTTTTAGATCCACCATTATTTTTCATTCACTACTTTGTACTTTGACCAGTTTGTCAAAGTGCAAAACGAGACAGTGTTTTGAATAATTTGGGCAGGGATGCCACCATAGAGATGAGACATATTCTTCCAACTTTAGAACATGACCATGTTCTTCCGGTTTTAGATCATGAGGCTTGAGGGTTGCCTATAGTAGTCATATAGCTCTATTTTTGAGCAGGAAAACATTTTCCAAGGGGGCAAGAATGTAATAAAGTAAGTCTATGATCTAAGGGTCTGACCGTTTCAGATGGATCTGAAATCGAACACCATTTGGTCACCCATGTGTATGACCAAAGATCTTGAGTGTAGACTTATTAGAAGGTCATTTACTCTTGTAACCAAGTGATCCACTTAGCCTAGTGGTTACGTCTCATGGGTGTGAAGGAGGAGGTCTTGGGTTCAATCCCCATGGAGTACATTGTTGGAAGATTTCTCCTCCAAATGCACAACAATAAGCTTGGACCCTTCCCAAGACCTATCTACCCTCAGACCAGTACTCACTAAAACTGATATATCTCCCAATTCCTGAGTGCAATCCAAAAACCCTTTTAGCCACATAAGCTAGATAATAAGAACTTTTCAATGAGCTATGAATCACTGGATTTAGAAACCTAGAGACTTGTCAACTAAGTCACACAAGATATCCCAGTTTTCCTAGTAGGTTTTGGGACAAAACAGTAGACAAAGAAATAGCTATATCTCACAGTACAAGAAGAGTGTTGCCAAAATTCTTTTTGGAATAGAATCCTTGCATAAGCTTTCTAGTAAGTACAAGAACTCTTAGAAGGGAGCTTCCTACAAAGAGAAAATGAAGTCCTAACAAGCTGCTATAGAAATGAAGCACCCTTTGGAAAGGGTAGGAGAGATATACAAGAGAATATGAGCATCTATGAAAGCATATCACCCAATGGAACATATATATGCAACACTGACTTCCTAGCATCCACACACGCCTTGATTGAGCTTGGATTGTGTTTATATAGCCATGAGAGCCTTCTATGACTGTTCATATGTCCTCCATGTCTCTTCACATGCCCTCCTTATCTCTTCACTTGGCTTGTGACTTTGTCTCTTCATTGGAGTGGCTTTTGGTGGTCCAATGCCTCCTTTTGGATAAGGTTGCACCTTCAACTTTGTTCTTTGACTTTCCTAAGGTTCAAAAGCCTTCAAATGAAGTTATTTTATGAAAAAAAAAACTTGAGCTTGGCCTAGAAATGCATATCTTTTAACACTTCCCCTCAAACTCAAGTTACTTTTGCATTTGAATTTGGTTCCTTGAGTTGTATGTCTTGCTTCAACTTAGCAAGCTTTCGAGTAACCAAGAACTTTTTTAGTAGATCAGCTACTTGGTCCTTTGTGCTTACATGATCAATATCCACTTCCTTTTCAAGCACCTTCTCCCTTATGAAGTGATAGTGGACTTCGATGTGTTTGCTCCTTGCATGAAACATAGGATTGTTTGCAAGACAGATGCTTGATATATTATCTCCAAACAAAGGAACTGATCCAACCTAGACATTCAAGTCTTTCATTAGCTTTTTCATACACATTATCTCACAAGTAGCTCGGGCCAAGGCTCTATATTCAGCTTCGGTTGGAGATAAAGCAACCGTGGGTTGCTTCTTTGAACTCCATGATACACAATTGTTTCCTAGCATGATCACATGACCCGTGGTGCTTCTTCTATCATCTTTCAAGCCCAGCCCAATCAACATCTGCATATCCTTTGAGCTCTAATGATCCTCCATAAGCATAGAAAAGTTCTTGATTTATTGTACCTTTGATGCACCTGAGTATCCTCTTTGCTGCATTCAAATGATCATTAGTAGGAGCATGCATGTATTGAGAAAGAACTCCTACACTAAATGCCAAATCAGGTCTAGTTATGATTCCATATATAAGTGAGCCTATTAGGCTCCTATAGGTATGAATGTCCTCAAGTTCTCTCCTTGGGTAGAGCTAATTTTGGTGTTTACATCCATTGGTTGCTTTAGTGGTATGCATCCACTCATTCCAAACCTGTACAATACATCCAACAAATATTTTCTTTGCATCAAGTAGAGACCATAATTTTTGTACATAATCTCCATTCCCAAGAAGTATTTAAGGATTCCAAGATTTAATATCTTGAATTCCTTCCCAAGCTTTGCCTTAATTTCTTTGATACTGACATCATTATCACTTGTTATGATAAGATCATTAACATATATGCATATGTATATAGATTCTCCATCAACCCTTTTGATGTAGAGTGAAGGATCTGAATCACTTGCAACATAGCCACATTTCATTAGGTACTCAACCAATCTTTGATTCCATGCTCTAGGTGCTTGCTTGAGTCCATACAAAACCTTCTTTAGTTTACATATAAAATCATGCTTCTTTTCATCTTCATAACCTATGGGTACATATGAACCACTTCTTCCAAATTTCCATTAAGAAAAGCATTTTTAATGTCGAATTGATAGGTTGTCCATCTATTAGAAGATGCCACTGAAATCAAAGTCCTAATTGTACTCTTATGTGCAACAGGACTAAAAGTTTCTTCATAATCAAGACCATATGTTTGTGTGTAGCCCTTAGCTACTAACCTTGCTTTGTACCTTGCTAAAGATCCATTTGAATTACTTTTGACTTTGTACACCCATTTGTTTGTGACTAACTTCATGCCTTCTTCTCTAGGTACCAATTCCCAAGTTTGGATTTCCTTGAGAGCTTGAATCTCCTCACCCATAGCATCTCTCCATTTCTTGTGTTGGCTAGCTTCCTCATAGCTTGATGGCTCCTTATCTTTGATAACATGTGTCATATAAGCATAATGCTTTGCAATAAAGATATCATAAGTGAGCTTTTGAATAGGATGTTTTACCCTTTCTGACCTCCTTTCACTACCTACGATTGGATATTTCTTCAATGTGCATTTCTTTTGCACTTCAGGAGTTACAATTTCTTCAAATTCATTTTCATCTTCACTTGAATGAAAATCTCTTACCAAGTTACCTCCATTACCTCTATTGTGGCTACATTCTGATGTATGCTCTAACTCTTTTTGCTTGCCTTCCATGATGATGAGCTTTGTGAAGGACTTGGCATACTTGGTCCACTCAATGTAGTGGTAACATTCTTCTTATACTTGATCTGCATGTGCAAAATCTTATTCCTCCAAATCATTCACACCTCCATACCAAGGTTTTAACTCATCAAACACAGCATCCCTTGAAACTCTAAGATTTTTAGTGACTAGATTATAACACCTGTACCCCTTTTGCTCATTTGAGTAGCCAACAAAAAATGCATTTTTCAGCCCTAGCATCAAGTTTACCTTCTCTAACTTTTTGTGGGATATGAACATAGCATATGCAACCAAAAATCCTTAAATGAGACAAATCTGGTTTCCTTTGATAGTATACCTCATTTGGAGTAAGATCATGAACTCCTGAAGTTGGTATCCTCTCCATAATATATGTTGCTGTGGTTGCTGCATCAACCCAATATGAGAAAGGTACATTCATTTCATTCAACATGCATCTAGCTACCTCTGCAATTTGTCTATTCTTCCTTTCTGAAACACCATTTTGTTGAGGGGTATACCTGCATGTGTATTTCCTCCTTATGCCTTCATCTTCTAAGAACCTTGTGAACTCATTGGAGAAATATTCTCCCCCTCCATCTGATCTTAGGGTTTTAATCCTATGACCTATTTCATTCTCAACAAGTGCCTTGTACTTTTTGAATACTTCAAACACATCTGATTTTTGCTTGATTATATACAACCAAACTTTCCTTGAACAATCATCAATAAAGGTAACAGAGTACCTATTACCTGCATGTGAAGGTTCTCTTGAAGGTCCCCATACATCTGTACGCACTAAATCCAAAACCCTTGGAGAAACATACTTGCTTGACTTGAAAGGCAACCTAGTTTGCTTCCCAAATTGATAAGGTTCACATACCTCATGAGCATTTGACCTTGGACACCTTTTCCCTTGCTTCCACCTTGCAATATTTCTTCATTAACCATTAAAGTGTTCAATTGATCAAAATCAGGCATGTTTTCCCTGACATACAATGAGGATATGAAGTTCCTACACTTGTCATCATCTTTAAGACCATTAAGTACAAATACAACCATGTCACCATCATCAATTGAATGTCCTATGGCTGCCAATGAATCTCTAATAACTTTGGCTTTAATTATGTAATCATGTATGGATTGGTTACCTCCTTTCTTCAAGTTGTTGAGCTCATTTTTGAGTTGTACCTCTTTGCCTTTGTGTTTGTGGTGAACATCTTCTCCAAATATTCCCACATCTCCTTGGCCATTTCCATGCTTTGAATGTGACCTATCATTGTGTTGATTACATTTTGAGATATCATAAACATAACCCTTCTATTTCTTACCTCCCATTCTCTAATTGCTCTCCTTTCTTGGTCGGTAGGGTTAGTTGGATCCTCAACAGTTGGCTTGACATCTCCTCCATTGATTATGCCTCCTAGGTCCTTGCTCATGATGAAGTTTGTCATCCTAAACTTCCAAGGTTGAAAGTTGTCTTTGTACAACTTCTCAATCTGGTTGGATACCTCTCCCATCTTCTTGAATCACCTAAAATTAAAATATGGTGTGGGATTACCTCCTTTGTTGAAAGTGAAGTCCCTTTGTGTGATGAAGCACTTTCTCAATGAAGCTCCCCCTTGGTTCCAAGTTTGCAACCTCTTTCAAGCTTTGAAAAGGCTTCAATGGTTGATTCCTTGGCTTGGCCTCCTTCTTTGTGCTCTCCTTGATGTCCACAAGGAGCTCTGATACCACTTTTGGAAGATTTCTCCTCCAAATGCACAACAAGAAGCTTGGACCCTTCCCAAGACCTATCTGCTCTTAGACTAGTACTCACTAAAACTGATATATCTCCCAATTCCCTAATGCAATCCAAAAACCCTTTTAGCCATAGAAACTAGACATAAGGTTTTCCAATGAGCTATGAATTGCTAGATTTGGACACCTATAGACATGTCAATTAAGTCACACAAGATAGCCAAGTTTTCCTAGCAGGTTTCACGAAAGAACAACAAACAAAGAAATAGCTATATCTCATAGTACAAGAAGAGTTTTGCCAAAATTCTTTTTGAAATAGAATCCTTGCTTTATAAGCTTCCAGTATGAAGAACTCTCAGAATGGAGCTTCATACAAAGAGAAAATGAAGTCCTAATAGGCTGCCATAGAAATGAAGCACCCTTTGGAAAGGGTAGGAGAGATATAGAGAAGAATATGAGCATCTATGAAAGCCTATGGCTCAATGGCACATATATATGCAGCACCCTGACTTCCTAGCATCCACACATGCCTTGACTGAGCTTGGATGGTCTTTATATATCCATGAGAGCCTTCTATGACTCTTCATATGTCCTCCATGTGTCTTCACATGCCCTTGTTATCTCTTCACTTGCCTTGTGACTTTGTCTCTTCATTGGAGTGGCTTTTGGTGGTCCAATGCCTTGTTTTGGATAAGGTTGCACCTTCAACTTTTTTCTTTGACTTTCCCAAGGTTCAAAAGCCTTCAAATGAAGTTATTTTATGAAAAACAAAACTTGAGCTTGCCCTAGAAATGCATATCTTTTAACATACATGGGGAGAGTATTTTGCCCAAGGAGATCTACAATCTTGTAGAAGCATCCACTTGAGTTAACTCGAGTTAACTAAGACAATTGGTGCACATGTAATTACATGGCTGACACATGGATGGTTAGTATCCACCTTCCCAAGAAGGAAATCCCCTCGAGAGAGCTATATATAGAGGGATTTGGTTTGGAGGAGAGTCATCTCTCTAGCATGTGGTGGTCGTAATTGTAGTCCTGTTGTAAAGGGCAAACAACAATCAATGAAGAAGAAGGCACCTCAAATCAAGATAAATTTACTAAAGGTAAAGGAATTAATAGACATAGCGGAAGAGATGGAAAGAATAAAGACAATGGCAAAGATTATTGGATTTGTAGTAAAATAAAACACTTGGCAAAATAATCAGAACAATGGAAATCACAATCAGAACTTTAATCAAAGAGGTAGTGGAGGAAGAAACCAAAGAGGTAATTTCAGAGGTAGAGGTGGTAGAAATACATATGGTAGAGGAGGTGGAAGAGACTTCCAAAACCAATCTTACAATAATACCTACTACAACTATGCATCAGATTAAAAGGAGGATTGAACTCTAATCATGAATGCTACACATGAAGCAAAAAATGAAGACCAAAGATTATTCTAAATTGACTTGGGGTGTAGCAATCACCTAAGTGGGAATGTTGCTTTGATGACTGACATGGAAGAAAAGGTCAATGGACATATAGTTCAAGCATGGGACGATATTAAACACAAAATAAAAAGCATTGGATCAATAAAGCCAAAGAATGGAAGTACACTTCTGACTAAGGTACTCTATGTTCCTACAATTCCAAATAATTTAATCAATGTAGGATAAATTGTTGAGAAAGGTTATGAAGTAAGATTCACTAATGACGGAGTTTATGTTGAAGATCCAAATCAAGGATATAAGGGTATCATTGAAGTTCAAAAAGAAGGAAGAATTTTTACTCTCAAGGTACAAGGTAATCTAGGACATGCCTTGTTCACATATGGAAATCAAAAGCTGATTGAGTTGGACCTACGACATAAAAGATCAGGTCAACGATAATTTCTATACAAAAGTTCACCAGTGTTGGACCATGACATTGACTTCAACAATCCCCCCTTCAACATCACAAGGGTACAAGGTTCAATAACCTGCAAAACTTCTTGTATTTGCAAATCTCTCTTTACTTCTTTCCATTGAATCTTGAGCTGCATTTGTATGAACCTAGATACTTGAGAAATTGCAAACTGAGTGTCCTGTGTATTACATAGATATATTAAGCAACCGACTACTTGAATATATAATGTAGCATCAAATGGATCTAAATCTGCTTTCAACTGTAATAACACATTAACATCCATAGGTGTCTGCATAGGCTTGGAATCTATCATCTAAAACCTTTCCAATAATTTCTTAATGTATTTCTACTGTGACATGTAGATAGACTCATCTCTGTATTTAAACTCAATCCCTAGATAATAATGTAAAATCCCTAAGTCATTTACATCAAATGTATTCTTAAGTTGTCGTTTAAAACAATTGAAGATCTGAATCCTTGGGACCTGTCATGATCATATCATCAACATATATGATAATAATAATCAAAACATCTTTTTCAACTTTCACATAAAGAGTGGGAGCAGCATCTGAGTTTTCAAAACCAATAGATAGAAGATAAACATGTATCTTCTCATACCAAGCTCTTGGTGCTTGCTTTAGTCCATACAAAGCTTTGATAATCTTGCACACTAAATGCTCTTTATCTGTTTCTTCAAAACCTTCTAGCTGTTGAACATAAACATCTTTATGTAGATCACCATTAAGAAATGCAATTTTGATATCTAGCTGGTGTACTTTCCAACTAAAGAATGCAGCTAAAGAAAGTACTATCCTGACCACTGTCATTCTAGATGTAGGTGCAAAAGTCTCTTCATAGTCAATACCTTTCTTTTGTGCATAACCTTTGATAAATAATCTTGCTTTATACCTGTCTATGGTACCATCTACTTTTCTTTTGATTTTGAAGATCCACTTAACACCAATAGCTTTCTTATCTTTTGGTAACTCACAAAGCTTCCAAGTTTGATTCCTATGGATAGAATCAATCTCTTCTTGCATAGCTTTCTTCCATACAGGACTATTTAGTACATCTTGAACACTACCTGGTTCATTCTCAACTGAAGTAAGGGCTAAAACATTATGAATCTCAAAATGTTCTACATAATTTACCTGGTCTCCTTATTGTCTCCTGGTCTGACTTTTGGTTCTTCTAGTGTATCCTTTTATACCATTATCCTTCCAAGTTTGATATAACCACTTTTGTGTATTCCTGAAAAAGTGGTGGTATCTCTTCTCGTTCTTTAGTATCTCTTTCTTCTGGAACTCTTGAACCCTCTCCAACTTCACAAGTTGGAACTTCAAGAGGTACTGATGATGGACTAGGTACTAATGTAGGTAATGAAATTCTCTCTTCACCTGTATCTCTTAGGGCTTGAGTAGGTTCATCACCCCCCTTATATGGCTAAATGTAAGCATCCAAATTCCTTCTGAAAAGTGTATGGTCCTCTACCTTTATGAAATCCAAAACTCTTCCTTCTTCTCATAAATCTAGCTTTCTGAAATATATGCATTGCGTGAGAGTAGGATATCTCCTGTATCTAGAACATAGAATCTGTATCCTTTTCTTTCAATTGCATAATCAATAAAAATAGATTTAATGGATTTTACAGAAAGTTTACGACGATCCTTCTTCTCAATGTGAACATAACTAAGGAACCAAAAACTTTGAAGTAACTCACATTGGGTTTCTTCCCATAATAAGCTTCATAAGGTGTAATGACCTTCAAAGCTTTTGTGGAAGACCTATTCAGAATGTGATTAGTTGTATGTACTGCATCAAACCAAAACTTGGGAGAAAGCCTTTTGGATGACATCATACTATGCATCATCTCAACAAGTATTGTATTCTTTCTCTCTGCAACACCATTTTGTTCTAGCGTGTAAGCAATAGTGAGTTGATGAGAGATACCTTTGTCTTTGAGAAAAGACATAAATTCTTTAGACGTACTCTCCTCCTCTATAACTTCTCAAAATCTGGATCTTTGACTTTCATTTTCGACCATAGCTAAGAACTTCTTGAAAGTAGGAAAAACCTTTGACTTTACTTTAAGATTGTAAATCCATGAATATCTTGAGAAATCATCTATGAACATAATAAAGTACCTAAAACCTTGAATAGAATCTATTCTCATTGCACCATTCACATCTCAATGTATGATCTGCAACTTCCTTGTGGCCATGATGTATCCATGTTTCTTGAAAGGTCATTTGTGAAGCTTTCCTTCAAGACATCCTTCACATGACTATGCATCATCTGGTACAGCAAAAATAGGAAAACTCTCCACCATACCTTGATCTTTGATATGGTTGAGAGCTGTGTAACTGATATGACCAAATCTAGCATGCAATAACTTCATGTTCTCCTTAGGTGTAGTAGACCTAGCAACATTAGCATGAATTATTTTGGAAAAAACAAACATGCCACTTCTGTTTTCACCTTGAAGAAAACAGTGCTCCTCATCAGGTGATAGGATTTAACATGAATCATTCTTAAAAACTACTTTATAACCATCTGACAAGAAAGTCGAGATAGAGAGGAAATTTTTCTTTATTTTTGGAACATAAAGAACATTGGAAATTGTGAAATTTCCACCTCCTCTGGACTTAAGGTTCACTTCTCCAACACCAACAACATCCAAATCATGACCATCTGCAATGATCACTCTTCTACCTGAAGAGTTTGAAAGGGAAGAAAATACCTTTCTGCAACCTGTCGTATGCTTAATAGCTCCTGAATAAAAAATCCAAGGATTATCTTAGATTGCATTTAACGTTGCCTGATCAAAAGCTATCTCTTCAATATTAGCACATGCATATGAATCTACCTTTGAAGATTTCGGTTTTGGATCATCTTCAACACTATTACCTAATTTCTCATTGAAACTTGCTCTACATTCTGCTATGAAATGACCTGGCTTCTTACAGTAATGGCATACTCCTTTCTTTGAATCACATGTAGTCAAAGATTTTTCTTTGGGTGTAGAGGAAGCATTAGAAAAGGACAAGAAGACTTTGGATTAAAAGACTTACTTTCCTTCTTGGATTGCTGAATCTTCTGCTCCTTCTTTGTCTCCTTCTTCTTCTTTCCCTTTGACGATGATAACATGGCTTCATCATTCTCTTCCATACCTTTTGTTGATCTTCATCTTGAAGTAATAGGAATTGTAGCTCTTCAAATGAAATTTCTCTATCTCTTGTAGAGAGAGATAAAGAAGTAACAAAAGCAGGATATGTAGATGGAAGTTTAGAAGTGTGTTTATCATCTCTTCATCTGAAATATTGACTCCAACAATGAATAATTGATCTCGTAAATCTTTAAGCTTCAAAATATGTGTCTGAACTGATTCACCAACCTTCATCCTTGTGTTGGCTAGTTGTCTCCTTAGATGAGCTTTCCTCGTAGGGTTTCTGATCTGATAGAGATTCTCTAACTCCAACCAAGCCTGACGAGAGGTTTTGCAAGACCTGATCTGGGGTATAATATGCCTCTTGACTCCCATAGCAATATATGAAAGTGCTAAAGCATCCCTTGAATCCCATCTAGATTGCTCTTCTATAGGAAGTAATCTAGTAGTAGTATGGACTCCTGATGATGAAAGAGTTTCTTCTTCTTCACTAACCTCCTGTTGAGCAAAAATAGGAACAAGGGTTCTTCTAGAAGATGAAGTAGCCTATTCTCCAACTTTTCCTGGCCTTGGATAAGTGCCATTGACAATATTCCATAAGTCCTTTGTTACTAATATATTCATCATCATAAAAATCCACAATGGATAATTAGACATGCCCTCAAGCTTGTCTTCATTCACAAGTCTATAGTCACTCATCTTGTTAAGGGTGTATGTCAACTAGGCTCTGATACCAAATGTTGGTATTCTAAGGTCCAAATACCATACGTTGGAAGTGGTAGTGGTCCACAATAACAATATATCATAGGTTTACAGGGTCTTCCAACAGATGAACCTTAACATGCACATGTTAAGACTAAAAAATAGATTAGTGAGAGATAGAGAGAGAATAGACGAGATTTCAAGTGTAACGGTAAGATATGAGGCTCACCTACACTATCTATATTCCAATGTCAATTACAATGTGTGAATATGATACAAACTCACAATATCTGTATCTAGGTAGAAATAGGAGCTAAATACAAGAAATTGTGTGCCTAAGATTTATTACATTCTTTTCCCCTTGGAAAATATTTATGTCCTTGAAAATAGATCTATATACATACCTATAGGCAACCCCCGAGCCTCATGTTCTAAAACTGGAAGAACATTCTCATCTCTGTGGTGGCATCCCTGTCCAAATGATTCAAAAGACTGTCTTGCTTTGCACTTTGATAAACTAGTCAAAGTACAAAGTAGTGAATGAATAATAAGGATGGATCTAAAAACATCCCTAAACAATTCATAGTTTTTACTAGGTGTGATCTGGGCACGGGATTCTTATCCCTCACAAGACTTTGAGAACTCTTGATTCACTGGAATTAGATTTGGAGAACTTGAAGTTTGGTTGTCCCAAACATCTAACTTGGATGTTTGTATGATGGTTTACTCCTATCCAACAATTAATTGATTTTTTCACTCGACTAGAGGACTAATTTATCCAAATGAGTTTAAAAATCATGTATAAACTGCAAGAGGTAGTTTACCATTTACGTTTGAGTCAACCGTACTATAACTTGACCAATTCAAATTTAAAATGAAAATTTTATCCAACTTAGGACACTTTTCTCAAAGACTTGAGCTAAAAAGTTATTGCAAATTGTCAATCTGATGAGCAATTCCTAACTTCTCTATTCTAAAGGATAATGGACTGTAGAAAATCATTTATGCTTTAACTTGAAGCAAACGCAAATAAATAAGTCCACTTAGACATTATCTTTTGAAGATTGAAAAGGTTCTTGTACAAAACATCTATCTGGGATGTTTAATTTAGTTAGTTGGTTCTAACTAAATAACTCTCAACTTTTGTGAAAAGAATCATATACCATATCCGAGTCAGATCCAAAAGATTTGGAAAGCGGAAAGAAAGAACTAAAACTCTATACAACCAATTCAAACTTCAAAGATACATAAGCTTTCTATGAGTCAAAGTCTAGATGACTCAGGACTTTAACTTCTCAAAGACTTGTTTCAACAAGATATTAAAGCATTATATCTATCTTTAAGAGGAAGGGACTTGATTCTCAAAAATGTTCATAGAGTAAATCTAAAACATCATCCAACCACAAGATACTAATGTGGTATCCAACATCAGTGTGTCGACCCACTGAGGTTCTATTGATGAGTTTTTTACTCAAATAATGCTTCACTTGAGACTAAGCTCATGCTTATATTCAATCTTTATGAATCCTTACTGGGGATGCAATTCTTGTCTATTTCTTTGAGTTAGAGGATTGAATTTACCAAGTTACACTAGGAACTTGGTGCTTGACTTAGTCAGTCTATTCCTTAGTTGAAAGTATCATTTCAATGTCAAAGTCTGACTTGCTCAAAAATGTATTAACTATTTTTGAATAAACACTTTATCTTGAAGTGTTCCAAGAAGATCTTGGAAGTTACTTATGTCATATCTTTTGTTTCATGGATCTTGGAGTTATCTTGAAATATCTTGAGATACTACTTTTATCCTCCTTGTATTTAAACTCCTTCTTTGAAGTTTTAATTTCCTTGAGGATCAAACCTATCTTCAAGGTCCAATCTAGGACTAAGAGATAATTATCATCCCACAGTCCGATGTCCCATACCATCTTTCCTACATCAATCTGAGTATAAAATATGGTGTCCCATACCACCCTATTTTATATTCACATTAATGTGTGGGTGATACTTATCCAAAAGTCTGTTGGAGTCAATGTCATGGTGCACCACTAGTGAAGCTTTGTATAGAAATTATGGTTTATAGTTTTTGGATGAGAAAAATCGCATGGCGTTGTGGGTGTAGCAGTATGTTTTCAAATGGCCAATCTGGGTTCAAACCCCACCGAACGCAACTCTCACTTCTATGTTTTTCTCCAAAAATATTTTCGCCAAAAGCTACAACAACCGCTAAAATCACGAGGAGATTTTATAGAAGCGCCATTTTCACGAGATTTGTTTGTAGCTATTCATGAGCAATCACATGAGTGTTTTTGCTTTAATCGCGCTTTTCGTAGATAGCTTGTAAGCTATATAAATATTTCCAAAGCTCATTATTCAATATCACTCAAGGATCATCTCAAGGAGCTTAAGTGCTCAACACAAGGAGAAGGTATTCTTCAAGGGAGAGTGTTCACACACGCTTGAGGAGGGGATCACTAGGAGGCTATCTTGGAGGAGGAGTTCCCACACTCTTGGAGGAGTTGTGGTCTACATCTTGGTGATTATCTGGAGGAGATTCTATCAGCTTACCATCAACATACATTGTTGATTTATTGCAAGTAGCAAGTCTATTTCCGTTCTTACTTGCTAGGTCACTCATTTTTTACTAAGGTTGATCAAAACTTTGGTTTGCTGTAAAATATTTCTAAACTGTTCATATTCTCCATATTCACACACACACACACTCTTCATACCTTATGATCTAAGGGTCTAGCCGGTTCAGACGGATTTGAAATCGGACACTGTTTGGTCACCTGTGTGTATGACCAAAGATCTTGAGTTTAGATTTACTAGAAGGTCATTTACTCTTGTAACCAAGTGATCCACTTTGCCTAGTGGTTGAGTCTCAAAGATGTCAAGGAGGAGCTCTTGGGTTCAATCCCCATGGGGTACATGGGGAGAGTATTTTACCCAAAGAGATCTAGAGCCTTCTAGAAGCATCCAGTTGAGTTAACTCGAGTTAACTGGGACACTTGGCACACATGCAGCTACATGGTTGACACATGGATGGTTTGTATCTGCTTGACCAAGCAAGCAGTCCCTTGGAGAAAGCTATATATAGAGGCATTTGGTTGGGAGGAGAGTCATCTTTCTAGCACGTGGTGGTGGTCATTATAGTCTTTGTCTTGCATACCCCCTTATGAAGCATGTGGAATAAGAAACCTACTCTTGATCATTTCAAAATATTTGGATGTTTGGCATATGCTTATGTCCCATCTCAATTGAGACATAAGCTAGAACCTAAAGCAGAGAAGTATGTCTTCATAGGATATGATGATAAACAAATGGGTTATAGGTTGTGGAGTCCATCTACAAAACAATTTCTTATTTCTAAAGTTGTGACATTTGATGAACAAAATACATGGTATACAGGTTCAAATAATATTCATGCAGATTTTGAAGAAGTCATGTTGACAAGGTAAGGAAAATCAAAGATGCAAATATATTAAGATAAAAGTGATGATAAAGATGGAGATGAAGATAGACCAAGATTTCATCCAGATCATGATGAGGCAGAGACTTCAAGGAGTGCAGAGATAAGAAGGACATCAAGAGACACAAAGCAACCTATAAGGTATAGCTATGACACTTCTTACATCACAACCAAAGATTATGCATACATATTGAAGATAGATGAAGATCCATCAACATATGGACAAGCTAAAGGTAAAGAGAATCGGGAAAAAGTAATGAAGGGATAGTATGATGCTTTACTTGAGAATGATACATGGGACTTGGTATCCTGACCAAGGAATCAAAAGGTAATTGGATGTAGATGGGTATATAAAACAAAAAGATTTTTTCTAGGTATAAAGTTAGACTAGTGGTCAAATGATATGCTTAGACATGTGGATTATGATGAAACTTATAGTTTAGTGGCTAAAATATCTACCATTAGAACATTGATAGCCATTGCAGCTTGCAAAGGATGGAAGCTATCATAATTGCATGTTAAAAATGCCTTTCTAAATGGATATATTGCAGATGAAGTATATATGGAGCAACTAGAGGGTTTCAAAGATCCAAATGGATCAAATTGTGTGTAAGATCAAAAGAGCTTTGTATGGTTTGAAGCAAGCTCCAAGGGCTTGGAATTAGAGACTTGTGAAGTTCTCAAATGAATTTGGATATCAAGCTTCAAAGGCAGATGGTAGCTTGCTAGTGAAGGCAAGCGAAGATGGGTACATATATATTTGTATCTATGTTGATGATATTATACTTACAGGTATAGATACCAAAGGGATCCAAAAGCTCAAGAAGCAAATGGAGAAGGAGTTCAAGATAAGTGACTTGGGAATTTTATCCTATTTCCTAGGCATAGAAATCATTTACTTTCAACATGGAGTGTATGGTACACAAAAAAGGGTATATGAAGAATCTTTTGTTAAAGTTCAACACGGAAAATTGTAGAACCTCAACAACCCCATTGGAGGTAAATCATAAGTTAAACAGTTATGAAGGAGAAGAGTTCAAAGATATGAAGATGTATCAAAGTTTGATAGGAAGTCTGATTTATGCTACCTTGACAAGATCAAGTCTTTCATATGCAGTTGGTGTTTTATCATAATTTATGCATTGTCCAAAGAAAATTCATTGGATTGCAGCACAAAAAGTGCTAAGATACATCAAAGGAACTTCTAATGAAGTTTTTTTACTATGGTTTCACTTTTGAAACTAGAATCAAAGTGTTTAGTGATGCAGATTGGGCAAGTCGTACAAGTGATAGAAGATCTACTCATGGATACTTATGCTACATTGGGGATAAGCTAGTATCATGATGTTCAGAGAAGCAACACAGAGTTGCTTTGTCATCCATAGAAGGTAAGTATAAAGGAATGGTAGACACAGCAAAAGAAGTAATATGGATGAATAATTTGATTAAGAGTCTTGGAGTTGAGCAGGGTGTTCCAACTATACATGGTGACAACATGAGTTCACTTTACTTGGTAGCTAATCTAGTTTTTCATCCTAGGACTAAACATATCGAGATTCAATATCATTTCTTGAGGGAAAAGGTACTTGATAAAAAAATTGAAGTAACATATATTCCATCAAAAGAACAAGTAGCAAACATGTTAACCAAGAGTCTAGATGGACCTAAGCTAGAGCGATTCAAAGAGATGGTAGGAATAAAGAAGAAGAACATAATCACAATTAGTGATTGAGGGGGATTTGTTGGAGCAAATAAATCATAAATTGGTGTTTATGAAGAATAATGAAGTCAAGAAAAAGTATGGACAAAGACAAAGAGAATTTTGGTACAGAAAAAGACCAAGAAGAATGAAGAGAGCAATAGATAAAAAGCATGAGACATGACTGTGCATATATTCACTTAAAAGGACCCTCATTAGTGTATTATAGTTAGGCAACTAATAAAGCAAGTGAATAACAATGTATTGTTCATGTTCCACTTACGAATGTGTGGATATATAAATCAATTATGAGTTTAGAAATCTAATGAGTTCATTATGATTATAGATGAGATAGAAGTGTCGAGTGAAATTTGTAGGATTAGAGTTCAGCCTGATCTACATTTATCTCAAGATGATCAGGTGGATTAGAAATCCTTGTACAGAGACTTAATTCAATAGTAAGCCAAGCTATGGTTGAAGTATCATGTCCTAATTCCTTTCATGAGATATGTATGACTCATAGGAACATTCATGTGTTAATTTTCTGAAGTGAAGACTCAAAAAATTTAAAATTGAAGAAGGAAGTACATTTCCTTCTTAAATTTGGAAAGTTTTTAAGTATTGATGTAAATTTTGTCTATCCTTGACATCAAGGTGTTCTTAAGTCAAGGTAGACTTGACATTGAAGATTAGAAGGTCTCCATCATGGATTCATGCAGAGTTCATTACATTCCCCAAGTATGCATCTAGGTGAAACACTAACCATATCAACTCTCACCCACACCAATCCAAACATCACGGATGCCACACACAAAAATGTTCACTAGGTGTCATGCTAGTATTGTAAAGGAAACAAGGCCTCATCAATTTTTTTGATACAATACTAGTGTGATCATTCTTCTTCTATCAAATCTAAAAAACTTCAGCTACCTCTGTAACCATGGCTGAAGCAAGCACTAGTTCCCAAGCAGGCACTAGTAACCAACCCATAGCCATTAACACCTTGCCTATCTTTGAACTACCAAAGGAGAGGCCAAAAGCTCTAGTGCACTTACAGATCATTCCCATCCACGACTCTCCTACACGACACATGATGAAAGCTAGCTTGCATTCCCATTGGTTCAATAAGATGGCAAGACCCCTAGGTGAAGCTTTCTATATTTGGGAAGTAGAGTGTCAATTTAATAATGTATGGGGGAAGTATCAGTTTTTCATATGGGATTTCAGGAATTTGTAGAATGCCAAGGAACTTCAACCATCTCTAGAGGAGGGTAGGTTTAGTAGAACATTTTAGTGCATGACTACCAAAACCTGATTTCATGCACTGCAATTACTTGATCAATACTTTGTAACCTAGCAATGTCAAGAATGTTCTGACTACCTTTGTCATCCCCTCCTTGATGTGTGGAAATGAGTTAAAGAAGTTTAAGTTGTCCCTTAACTTAGTCAAAAAAGCCCTTGACATGTAGGGCATGCATGTTCCTATGGAAAATCAGTCACTAGTGCTAGAAAACATGAAGAACAAAAATCTCACCAAGCTCAAGGATATGGTAATCATGAACCCAAACATCATAGTGCATTTCAGAATTTGTATGCAACAATTTACATTTTGAGGGCAAGAGTGGTTCACGCAACCATGTCAAAAAGTCTGGTTTATTCTATACTTGCAAGAAACTCAAAACCTGACCATCAATCTACCCATCTAGATTATGGACTAGATACATGTAGCTAACCAACATTGGCCTCACAAGACAATTTTGAATGGATGCTATGCTCTCACTTGTATCATATACATATGTTTAGCTTATGACATTCCCATTCAATATGCTTTGTCTTGGAAGGATACAACATTTCAAGAGCAGAAAATCCTCAGCACCATCAACCAAGAGAATGCAAGGATCTATGCCTTGTGCACAACCAACGGGAGCCACCTTAACTCCAAGCATCTCACTAATAGGGAAATGATTGATATGCATGTTTATAATCTGACTATCAAGGAGAAACATGGATGGAGCATCTATAGCTCAACAGGTGGTCCCATTTATACCTATAGATTTGGAATTTCTAAGAGCTATTGGTCTCGATGAACTAGGCAATGTAGATTTTGAATAGATTCTAGAGAATGTGTAATTCACTTTGGGAGAGGAAGAATGAGATGACGACCAGAACTAGCAACATGAAGAAGAGCAACATGATGAGCAAGAACAAGAAGAATGAGAAGAAGACAAAGACGAAGAAGACAAAGAAGAGAAAGATGAAGAAGCAAAAGGTTCCCCACATATACAATACAACTCTGTAGATTATGTGACACCATCAAGAGTGTACAATCTAGAGATAGAATCTTGTTCCATACCAACATGTTGTTGATGAATTAGATATTGGAAGAAAAGGGTGTCAATCGGCAGTTCGTTGAGTCCCTTTAACTATTATATGAGACTTGTAGAACTATTGAAGCAATCAATATGATGATTCAAAGACTTTGCCCCTAATACGATGAAAGAAGCATCAACACCAAGACACAACAAGTTAAATACACGAATACCAATCACACAAGTTACAACTATCTCAACTACTCAAATGGAGGCCATGACTACCCAAGAGGCGAAGTTCATGACTTCCATTGAAATAAGTATCATTTCTTGGTAAATCAAGGAAACTTATTAGGACATATAGTGTTTGCTCAAGGCATGGCTACACCCAAAATAGGTTATAGCCATTCTCAAAATGCCTAGATCCATCTTTGACAAGGAATTTGAGGGTTTCCTGGGCCACATAGGATACCATAGACATTTTATCAAAATGTATGCAAATATAGCCAAACCACTTTCTAGGCTCACGAGGAAGAATGCAACCTTCTAGTGGAGTGAGGATGAGGAGATAACTTTCTTGGAATTGAAGATGTGATTAATATGGTCTCCAAAATTGGCATACCAAATTGGGATACTCCTTTCCATGTGCACATTGATGCGAACCTGAGAGTAGTAGCGGTGATCCTCACACAGTCTCGGGGAGGAGGAAGGATTGAACCCCTATTCCACTATGCCAATCGATTGTTGCGCCAAGCTTAGAAGAGTATAGTTCTATTGAATAGTACACTTTGGCAATAGGGTTTACCTTGCAAAAATGTAGGCATTACTTGCTAGAATCTAAATTTGATGTGATTACCGACCATTAGGTTTTGGAATATATGCTCAACAAGCTGTAGGTCATTGGAATAATTTGGAGATGGCTCTTTTTGTTCTAGGAACTTGACTTTGGTATTGTGCTAAGGTTGGGACAACATCATGTCATTGTTGACCATGTATCCAAAGCGTTACCCAAGGGAAATAACCAAAAGGCCATTAATGATGAGTTCCCATATGCCTCACTATTTGTTATTGGAAGTATTCCCTCTTGGTATCAAAAAATATATAGTCTTCTAATCTCTAGAACGTTCTCACCCAACTCCATCCCTCCCAAAAGAAGATGGTTACTATTAAGATTTAAGCACCAAAAGTACATTGCAAGGACACTTTACATGGAAGACTATGATGGAACACTCAAGAAGTGTCTTCTTCCATGAGAAACTCAATGGTGTTACAAGAGGCTCATAGGGGAGTAGGATTTGGCCACCTTCTTGGATATATCACGGCTCAAAAAAACTTGGACTTCGGTCTTTGGTGGCCAACCCTATTCAAGGAATCCGCTAGTTGGGCTAGAAGATGTGATGCCTATAAGAGGTATGGCCCTCACCCTAGACACAAAAACCATACTCCTCTCACGATCTCCACTAGATGGCAACTTTTTGACCATTGGGGATTAAACTTTGTAGGACGAATTTATCCACTTGCATGGACGGACATGAGAAGTACTTGTTGGTAGCCACAAACTACTCCACCAAGTGGGTTGAGGTACAAGCTACTTGAGACTACTTCCATAGTAGCATGGTTCCTGTTTGAATATGTGTTTTCTCAGTATTGATGCCCTATTGGGATTATTATAGATTAAGGAACTCACTTTGTGGAGAAATTATTGGTAGAGCTATTCATTAAGTATAAGATCCTCCACAAGAAGTCTTACACGTACTAGTGTTGTGCTAATGGCTAGGCTAAAAGCACAAACAAAAAAATGATAATGCTTCTAAACAGAGAATGTGTTCTAAACCCTATGACATGGGGCACCACCTACATAGGCAATCTATGGGCCTATAGAATAGCTTCTAAGGTCATTACTAGACATACCACTTTTCACTAGCTATATGTCATTAATCCTATAACATCATTTGAATTCTTGGAAGGATTAGTGAGAATTGGGGACAAGAATAAGAAAGAGCATATCAACTATGGCACATCCCTTACCACCCACTTGATCTCTCTTGAGAGGCTAGAGGAAACTCATGATGAAGCAAGGGTGCTTTTGGAGGTGGCTCAAGGCAAAAGAAAATTGCCCCATGACAAAAGGTTTTGGCCTTCTAATGTGCAAGAAGGATCTGTGGTGCTACTCTATAGCCCAGCCAACGAAGGGCAACATGTGGGAAAATTCAATCCAATATGGGAAGGACCCTACAAGCTTGTTACTTTATTAAGCAGTGGAGCAACAATGCTAAGCACTCTTGATGATCACCTTCTAACCTTGTTCAATATATCATGACTCAAACCTTACCTCATCTAAATTCTCATTTGTCTAGAAACACATGTTTTGCTTGCTCAATCGTTGTAAATTTATTTGTAGGTAAGGACTTCATTTTTCCTAGAGAAGTCAGAGCCTTTATTTTCATGGTTTATTTTGTAGCCCAAGACTTCATTTTGCCTTGAGAATTCATAGCCCTTTTTCTAACATCATCCCCACCCTGCTTTGATCTTCTTGAGTCAGAAGAAATAATGAGAGGAATTTCACTCCAAAAACTCATGATGTGTCTATTCTCTCATGATTCTTGCATATTTTTGGTGTTAGATATAGACGAAAAGGGTATCTCCCCTGTCATACCTTCCCCATGGTCCAGAATGTCAACATTCTATATATTCCAATGCGTTTCAAACGCATCAAAACCCCAAAATCAACCCCTATATCACTTTGATTCGTCACGAAGAGCTCCATTTATGCACTTTTTTTTAAAGACCTTTCCATAGACATCTCACATATGTAACCATTCACTTTTGATGTAATTGTTCTTATCCTTGCTAATCACCATTACACCACCCTAAACATGATTACATCGGAGTGCACCACATTACATCGAACCACACCATATTACACTGGATTATACCACATTAAACATTATTACACTGGATTACACCACATTACATTGTATTACATTGGATTACACCTCATTATACTAAACATATTACACCACATACACCACACCATGGTTACACCATATTACACCACATTACACTTGCATTACACCATATTACGCGACATTACACTTGGATTACCACATTACATCGTATTACACCACATTACACCTGGATTACACCATATTACACTTGGATTACATTGTATTACACCACATTACACTTCCATTACACCACATTACACTTGTATTACTATAATAATACCACACCCTCTTGCATAATCCCTTTCTTGTTCACACCCTCACTCCTCATTACGTTGTCAACATCCCCCATTCTTCCATCATAATTGATCTCCCTTCCCCATCATCATTCTAAATCATTTATCACACAATGACAGTTGGCTCTACACTATTCAAATCATAATCACTCCACTATCACTCCTCCTTCCCCGTAAACATTAACATTTATCATCCACCTTATTCTCATTATCATTTAAACAGTCTAAATCCCCCCTTCCTATTCATTATCTTATCACAATGTTCTCATCACATATTATTATTTGCAATCAGTTTTTCATACAACTCCATTTTCCATTAAAACATTCAACAATTCACATCCACAGTCAACTTTCAATAATTCAACATTCCACTCCATCCATTTTTCATCCAGCCACTATAACCTCCAACCCACTCCCCCACCTCCCCTTATCTGCTTCCGCTTCCTCCATCCCCATCAACCACGCTCCTCTTCCATTGCCGCCGAGCAAGATCCCGCCATTGGCTTGCAGGTAACTCGTTCTCCCTCCTAGCAGCCCCTCCCCTGTGTAGTCTCCTCCTCCCCACAGTGGAAGCACTCAGCCTTACGTGACCCCTTCCCCTCCTCCTCACCGCAACAGTGCCTACCTCTCTTGCCACCTCGGCAGCCTAAAAACACCTACAGAAGCTATGCAACTGCCATCCGGAACACAGGACAACCCACGTCTACACATGCATGCACATTCACTTTTGTGGCACAATCACTCCCTTCCGAGATACAGTTGGGCACACATATTATATTGGAATCTCACACTCGCAACTTACAACATGGGCACATCCATAGACATACACTATGCATACCACATCTAGAGATATGCACCATGCATGTCGCACGGACCACACCCACAAGGTATCACCGTAGTGCATCATGATATCACCTTACCACAGTTTTGTTAAATACATACCCTCATATTCCTTCCCTTCATTTATCGTACGACACATCATTACAGCATAATTAGTATGACACATCATCACATCTCATCATCATCAATTTTAATATATCACATCTTAGGGTCACATCATGAGGCGAATTGAGAATTACCACTTGCTCTTTAGCCATGTTGGCTAGAGGCACCTCACTCGGGTAGAGCATGATCTAAGCATCTTGTTACACTTATGAAGGAATACTGACAGAACTATTGATAGAGCAGAGCTATGGTAGATTTAGCACCACACTTATGACCTCATAGATTTAGAGACAACACCTCCTTGGACACCTTCCATGGATCACTCATCCACCTATGAAAATCTTTCCAATATGGGGAGACCCCACCATATGTGTTTTGCCCACCCTCTCTATCTGCATCCGTCGAGCTAGAAGGGTCCAAAAATTCTCACAATTTCCATTATGTTCCCTCCAAGCGTGTGCAATTGGACTCATAGATTTCCTCTTCCATTGGTATGTCATCGCCCTTGTTGGATGATTCTTCCTCCCACACCTCTTCCTTTACTAGTCCTCACTTCATCCAACATCCTCACTTGGATCGCCCACTCTATGTAGTGGGTCACTATTCCATAATCGTCTCTCTTGGAGCCCTTTTTGGAGGAGGCCATTCATCACGCACACATTGCTCATCTATTGTGCATGGCTTGGCCTGAGATTCTTGGAGATTCCCTTCGAGCAATATTGTTCTCTTTTGTAGACTTTCCTAGTGACACCCTAGATATCCCCATAATCACCCAGGCTATGGGCTCCTCATTGCATATGTGGCTTCCACCATCCCCCATGTACTCCAACCTCATGCCCTAGGAGCTCGTCTACCAGTGTCATCACCTCTTTGGTCCCTTCATCTTGATCCGTTATCACCACCTTCTAAAGATATTCTCATTCTTGTTCCTCTCCTCCCATTGGATTACATCCCCTCCTTTTTGGATGCCCCCATATGCGATCCTCTCTATTTCTTTGCACATGCTCTTCCCTTTCCATTTGCATGTTGTATGTACCATGTCAAGATTCATCAGCTCTAACTAAGTGTCTTTTACAAGTGAGAGCTCTTTCACTTCTATAGAATTTTTAAGAGCTCTGTCCACATTGTAGTCTCTAGCCTAGCTTTAAAATAGCATCTAGAAGCTATTTGGAGTCCAAAATGATGATAGAATTATGGAATTTAGTGTGGTTATTCTACTTATGGCCACGAAGCTTGAGCAATACTTGGCTTTTACATTTTGGGCCCAATTAGTGCTAAAATTAGGAAATTATATTAAGAATAGGTATTTCTATATGTATTTTGGGTAAAAGATAGGAAAAACATACTTTGAGAATGGATTTGAGATGGGAAAAATTAGTAGATGCCTTCCTCCTTTGATTCCATGCTTGTGCTTTTACCACTATCCTCATCCTTTGATTGCTTTGTTCGATGATTTTTAGGTCATTTTTTGAGCTTCCTTTAACATTCCCGAGCTACCCCTGGCCACTACCTCACTCATCCAGAGCCCACCCTCCCTAGCCTTCCACTCCATCGATCTCCATACTCCCCACCCTACTATGCTGGTGCATGCCCTCCTACAAAAAATGGCATGGAGGTGCAAGGGTCAAAATTCCAATTAGAATCTATGGTGTTTTGGCTCACTATCACACTTGGAAGTTTCCCCTTACTTATTGGATGACCCTAGCTTTGCCATGCTAGACTTATCCATGAATGCGGGTGTGACTTAATGTGAGTGTAGGAGAACAAGGCCATGAAGCAAGTGCACATGGAGCTTGGACCAAATCATACCACGCTAGGAGAAACTAATTCTATAATGTTGGAAGGAGAAATCAAACTAGACTTCCATGGTCAAATTGCATGGATCAAGAAGTTGAACTACTAGAATGGATGGGAGTGGAATCTCCATCTTGTTAAACTATCTCTTTTATTACAAAGAGAAGAACAAAAGGAGAAGAAATAGAGGAAATACAAACAGTAGGCTTGGATGAACCCCTAAGGACCATGGAAGAGGAAAGAAATCTGCCCTCTAGAAGGATAAAATAGACAATGAGATCTGGGATGGGTATAGGAAAAATCAAGTACTACAACAATAAAGGACAGGAAAAATCATGTAGTCCTAAGGAGAACACTATTGAGGAACCACAAAATACTATGAGGGAAATCAATCTAGGTGGAAAGGAAGAAGCCAAGGCTATCCTACTAGTTGCATGGTTGTGGAAGGAAACCATCCTACTGGATAGGGTTATATCTTTCATGCAAAATTTTAAAGATTTTTTTGCATGGAGTTATGATAATTCAAAAGTCATTCCAACATCGTTAGGGCTCCACACCATCCCTCTTGCATCAAATGCCAAACCTAGAAGAGGAGAGATCTATTGGATCAGTTGTAGATATGCATAACGCATAAGAAGAAAAATTGATAAAATGGAAACTGTAGGTATTAGAGTACTAGTAGAGCACTCAAAATGGTTGTCTTCAATGGCTATAGCACCAAAGAAGCAATCAAATAAGATCAAAGTCTACATAGGTATCAGAGCTCTTAAAAAAGTCATGGTCTCGTAAAGATTTCTTGCCCCATTCTCAGAACAAGTTGTTGAGGATGTAGTTGGCCATGCCTTGTAGAATTTCATGGATGGGTATGATGGATATATAGATAGCTATCCATCAAGAAGATAGACTGAAGATAGATTTTGTGATTCTACTTACTCCAAGATGGCATTTGGGCACAGGAATGCACTAGCAACCTTCAATTACACAATATCGATTACCTTTGGGCACCTACTATTGAGTTCACTCTAAATCTTCATGGACGACTTCTAAAGCTTCTCATGTATTAGTAATGCCAACCCAATTGGATGCTTTGATAAACATCTTGTTGAACTTTCCCACATATTTATGGAAGTGCATAGAAAATCACCTCAAATTGAACCCAAATAAGTGACATTTCTTGGTAGCTCAAGTAACCTTATTAGGACATGTATTGTCTAGTCAAGGCATGGCTACACCTAGAATAGGTCCTAGACATTCTCAAAATTTCTAGGTCCAACTTTGATAAGGATGTTCAGGGGTTCTTGGGCCACATAGGATACCATAGACATTTTATCAAAATGTATGCAAATATAGCCAAACCACTTTATAGGGTCATCGGGAAGAACACAACCTACAATATTGGGATAGTCCTTTCCATGTGCACATGGATGTGAGCCTTGAAGTAGTAGGGGTGATCCTCACACAGCTTGGGGAGGGAGGAAGGATTGATCACCCGCTCCACTTTGCCAATCAATCGTTGTGCCAAGCTGAGCAGACTACAGTACTACTGAATAGGATGCTCTAATGATAGTGTTTACCTTGCAAAAATTTAGGCATTACTTGTTGGGATTCAAATTTGATGTGATTATCAATCATCAAGTTTTGGAATATATGCTCAAGCTATAGGTCATTGAGAGAATTTTGAGATGGCTCTTGTTGTTCTAGGAATTTGTCTTTGAGATTGTGCATTATCCAAGGAAGATAACCAAAAGGCCATTAGCGATGAGTTCCCATATGCCTCCCTATTTGTTATTGGAAGTATTCCCTCTTGGTATCAAAAAATACGTAGTCTTCTAGTCTCTAGAACATTCTCACCCAACTCCATCCCTCTCGAAAGAAGATGGTTACTCTTAACATTTAAGCACCACAAGTACATTGCAGGGACACTTTAAATGCAAGACTATGATGGAACACTCAAGAAGTGTCTCCTTCCACATCTCTACACACAAAAACCATAGTCCTCTCACCATCTCCACTAGATGGCAACCTTTTGAGCATTGGGGATTAAACTTTGTAGGAGAAAATTATTGACCAGCATGGATGGGACATGAGAAGTACTTGTTGGTAGCCACGGACTACTCCACTAGGTGGGCTGAGGTACAAGCTACTTGTGACTTCTTCCAAAGTAGCATGGTTCTTGTTTGAATATATGTTTGCTCAGTATGGATGCCCTATTGGGATTATTATAGAGTAAGGAAATCACTTTGTGAATGTCACTCTAGTACAATGGCAAGTACCAACATGAGGAGATTCACCTCATAATTTTCAATCCGTGGAGACGTGAGGACTAGTATGATGACTATGAGCAAGTGAAGACACAAGTGCGTGAATGAGAAGCACACAAGCATGCACACACATACACACACATGCACACATAAGGCAAGAACAAAGAGAGTAACAATGGAGTGTTTTCTATTACTCACGAAATCTCTTATAATAGTTCAAATCTCTAACAAGCTAACCTAAAAAATGAGCTCTCTAGCTCTTTTTATAGTTTTTTACCAGCTTTTGGCCCTGTCTAGACCTAGTGTCTGACCTAGTTAAAAATTAGGTTCCAGGACTTATTTGAGGGCTTAGATGAAGTCTAAAAATTATGAAAATTGACATGTAGGTGCTTCTGATACTCCTCAAGCTCAAGGACTCCTTGGCTTGAACAAAATGGAGTCTAATCAGCCAAAAATGGTATTTACCATGTTTGTGTAGTGATGAAAATCACTTTTGATTAAAGATAAGTTATGAAAAAAATGGTTGGGCCTCTTTGGTGCCTGATTGTACTTGACTGCTCTATCTCCTCATTGCTTGTAGGCCAATAGTGAACAAAGTATTGATAGAGCTATCCATTAAGTATAAGATTCTCCACAAGAAGTCTTATGTATACTACCTTTGTGTTGACGGCCAGGCTAAAAGCACAAATAGAAAAATGATAATGCTTCTAAAGAGAGAATGTTTTCTAAACCCTATGGGGCACCACCTACATAGGCAATCTATGGGCCTATAAAATGGATTATAAGTTCATTAATGGACATAGCCCTTTTCACTAGGAATATGGCATTAATACTGTAACCCCATTTGAATTTTTGAAAGGATCAATGAGAATTGGGGACAAGAACAAGAAAGAGCATATCAACTATGGAATATCCCTTACCACCCAAAGAAATTCATGATGAAGCAAGGGTGCTTTTGCAGGTGGCTACGGGCAAAAGAAAATTGACCCATGACAAAAAGTTGTGGCCTTCAAATGTGCAAGAAGGATCTATGGTGCACCTCTATAGCCTAGCCAAAGAAGGGCGACAAAGGGGAAAATTCAATCCAATATGGGAAGGGCCCTACAAGGGTGTTACTTTATTAAGCAGTGGAACAACAAGGATAAGAACTCTTAATGATCACCTTCTACCCTTGTTCAATATATCATGACTCAAACCTTACTTGTTGGGGGATTCTTTTGTGAAAAGGGACTTGAGTATTTGTAGGAGAAGGAAGAAGAAGAGGAAGTAAAATACAGGCACCATAAGCTTCTGTATATTGATTAAAAATAGAAAATATAATAATGATGTCTAGAACAAGACCAATTGTTCTCTGGCAAAGTGCTTAATCCCAAAGAGTACACACACACAAGGTTACAAGATACCCAAAGTTCCTTATGCCGCCAACCTTCTCTACACCAGACCTCCACCCTCTCCAATAGCTTGCTCTTGTGCACACCTTGCACTCAAGCTTCCAATGGGGTAGCGTTGAGATATCAAGCTCAACATGTGATGATCCAGGATGACACGTACCAGTTTTTCGTTTCTCTGACATGTATAGTGGTCACGCCGGTATATGTCAGGGTTACTTCATTGAGCTTTATTAGATTTATCTACCGAGAGTGATGGCACATTTGTTTCTTGCCAGCTCACTCATTCGCGGACATTAGGTTTTTCCTTATGTACTGATCTTTATATATTGCACTTGTTGTATTCTTGTTTAAGGTCATTCTTGTACGTTCCTTCTTTGTAATAGAAGAAGAAGAAGAAGAAGATCATTCTTCCTTGTGTCAATCTGTGTGTGTGCTTCTCCTTGAGAGTGAGAGTGTGTGTGTGAGCTCTCTTCCTTATCTCCTTCCTCGTGACATGGTATCAAAGCCAGCGTGGCTATAGAGAGCTTGTGGAGAAGGCGACGATGAAGACTACGCTACAAGGTGTGGAGAAAAAACGATTTCACAAACGTGTTGATATATTTAGGTAGTGATGTGTGTGAACACACTAGGACCGCCGGGGCACTTTTTTCCCTCTTTAGGAGGTTTTTTTCCCTCGGCTTGTATATACGCCTATTGCCCTAATGGGCTACTTATCTTTGTACATTGTCTAGTAATACATTCAGTATTGTGTGTTGTGCTCCAAGCTTCTTCTTCTTCCTTGTGCTGTTCGCGTGCTGCTGCAGAAGTCTAACTCCAACAATTGGTATCAGAGCAGGTTGTCGCTTCATCTAGGGCGCCGTCGACACTCCTCCGTTTGCAGTCTCAGAATCGTACAAATTTTGGTGAGCATACTCAGGGTGTTTCCGAGATCAAAACAACTTTGGTTTGTGGTGCCAAAATCGCGATCTGAGCTCATTTCGGCCTCCGAACGCACTATCGCAGCGCTTGTGCAGGCTATTTCATCTTTTTGTGCCAAAGGTATATACCAGTTTCTGTTCGCCAGTTTAAGCCTCTCGAAGTCTGCTACAGGTCTAGCAGAACTCGTCTGGGCAGTTTTGTTCAACTTTTTGAGATACAGTCAATTTTTTGCATCAAGGTATTTTAGTCACCGACCATGGCTGAAAGCAGTGATGTATTCCGTATGTTGGCTATTGAGGATAAGTTGGATGGTACCAACTACCCATTATGGGCTTATATGATGCGACATGTATTGGTTGCAAAAGGATTGTGGAACATTGTGCAGGGTGTTGAAAGACTTCCTGTTACACCTGTAACAACAGGTATTACGAATACAGGTGCTGAAGGTGATGAAGATGGTGTCGAAGATGATATTGTGCAGATTCCTGTTCCTGCTGCTGTTTCTGCTGCACCTACTACAGAGCAGATTCATTGGGATGGCAGAGATGCCCAGGCACATGCATTGATAGCTTTGTCTGTCAAACGTGCCATTATTCCTCACATTCGCTCTTGCAGAACAGCTAAGGATGCTTGGGATACACTTACCACATTGTACCAAGCTAGGAATGAGGCTCGTGTTGCTTACCTCCGAAAACAGTTGGAGAGTGAGCACGTGAATGAAGGTGATTCCATGGACAGTTTCCTAATGAAGATTAAAGATTTGAAGGAACAATTGATTTCTGCTGATGAGGTTATACCAGATAGCTCACTTGTGCAGCCCATTCTGAATGGTCTTCCTGATTCATATCAGAGTTTTGCTTCTACTCTTCGGTTGATGATGAAAGGCAATCCGAATGCCTTATCATTTGAGGAGTTAGTTTCTGTTCTGTTGTAGGAAGATCAGTCTAGGCAGAACAGGTCCATTATGCATGTTGCAGATCAAGCTTTCCTAGCTAGTCAGAAGGGCAAAGGAAAATGGAGCTCTTCTACTAGTAAGCAGAAATCTGCAAATGCTGCACATTCGAAGAACCAGGATAAAGATGAGAAGAAATCAGAAAAGCAGAAATTTTTTTGCAAGTACTGTAAAGGGAATGATCATATCATAAAGAACTGTCCAAAACTGGCTGCAAAAGAGGCAAAGAAAAAGGAGACTGGAATGGTCGTTGCAGAAGCCTCTACACCAAAAACAGAGTCTGCTAATCTTGTGCAAGAAGAAGAATGGGTATTTACTACTATTTGTAGTTTTGACCCATCTTCTCATGAACAGTGCATGTCTGCAGTGGACTCAGATGTTTGGTACTTTGACAGTGGGGCGACCAAACATATTACCTCGCAGCGCAGTTTCTTCTCTTCACTCGAGCCTGCCCCTACAGGGAATACTGTCATATGCGCCAACAACTCCTCTTATCCTGTTATGGGAGTTGGTAAGATCATTCTGACTACTGCTGATGGTAGTTCTTTCAACTTGTCAGATGCTTTATTTGTGCCAGGGATCAAGAAGAATCTGTTATCAGTTTCTGCATTAGCCAAGATTGGCTTGGTTGTGAAATTTGTTGATGACATATGTAGAATTCATGATCTATCAAATGGTGATGTTATTATTGCTTCCAGCATTTTATGTCATGGGCTGTATAAGCTCATAGACTATGAAAGATTTGTGAATGATTCGGCATGTGCAGTTCATGATTCTCAGGCTATGTCAGATGCAAAGCTTTGGCATGCACGCTTTGGTCATCTAAATTTTCCTAGTTTGCTACGCCTGCAAAAATCTGATATGGTGTCTTCTTTGCCCAAGCTTGAGGCACCTAGAAAACATCTATGTGAAGGCTATATTTTGGGCAAAATGCAGCGTTCCTCCTTTCCAAAAGATGGTTCAGTTCAGGCTACGCAAAAATTGCAGCTTGTACATAGTGATGTCTGTGGTCCTATGCAAACACGTTCTTTTGGAAAATATCTTTACTTCGTGACTTTCATTGATGATTTTTCGAGGCATGCATGGGTATATCCATTGAAAGGCAAAGTCCGAAGTGTTTTTGTGCTTCAAACAGTTTTTGGTTTTGGTTGAAAATCTATCAACATGTAAAATGGGCACCCTCCGTTCTAATCGAGGGGGGGAATATATGTCTTCTGATTTTAATGCATTTCTGCCTGAACGTGGGATAAAACACCACTGTACAGTGCCGTATACACCTCAACAGAATGGAGTTGCTGAACGGAAGAACAGGTCACTCATGGAGATGGCGAGGTGTATGGTCAAGAGTCAGGCTTTACCACATAGTTTCTGGCTTGAGGCTGTCATGTGTGCAGCATATGTACTTAACAGGTGTCCCACTAAAGCGCTGCAGTCTATCACTCCATATGAGGCTTGGCATGACCGCAAGCCATCTGTTGCTCATCTGCGTGTTTTTGGTTGTTTGGCATATGCATTAGTGCCTGAACAACATCGTAGAAAATTGGATGATAAGGCAGTAAAATGTATTTTTGTTGGGTACAGTTCTGAAAGTAAAGGCTATCATCTGTATCATCCACAGACTAAACACATTCTGGTTAGCCGTGATGTTGTCTTTGTGGAAGATGCTATTTAGCCATTGCTTTCATGTACTAAGGAGACATCTGTTAGCTCCAAAGACATGTATGATACCTTGATGCCTCTTTTTACAGGTGGACAATCTAGTGCCGGTCCTAATGAGGCAACTTCTTAGCCTTTGCAGGTTTCATATGATGATGCAGATCATTCCATTTCTGATGCAGATTTATATGATGCACTTGTTGATGAGAGAGCTGATATTGAGCAGGCAAAAATTATGCCAAAATGGCTGGTGCAAACTTTGCGTGACAGCAAATTAGATGCACCTTTGTCATATCGTACTCGTTCAGGCTCTCATAGTGCCTCCTTTGCATCAGATTGCTATGCTATGGCTGTGTCTAGTCTCTGTGATGAGAATGAGCCTCTTTCTTTTGATGAAGCATAGAATTCAGAAAATTGGATGGCTGCTATGCAATCTGAATATGATGCTATAAAGAAGAATGGTACATGGTCTTTATGTGACTTGCCTCCTGGCAAGAAGGCCATTGGCACTAAGTGGGTATACAAGCTGAAGCGTAAACCTCATGGTACAGTTGACAGGTATAAGGCTAGGCTTGTTGCAAAGGGGTATGCGCAGGAAAGAGGCATTGATTTTGATGAGACCTTTGCACCTACATGCCGTATGACTACTGTTCGGAGCATTTGTGCACTTGTAGCCAATCATGGTTGGAATGTTCATCAGTTGGACATTAAAACAACATTTCTGAATGGTGACTTGCATGAAGAAGTGTATGTTTTTCAGCCTCGTGGCTTTGTGCAGAAAGGGCATGAAAACCAGGTGTGCAGGTTAAAGAAGGCATTATATGGTTTAAAGCAAGCACCACGTGCTTGGTATGAGAAGATACATGCCTATCTGGTTGCACATGGTTTTGTGAATAGTCCAACTGAGAGCACCTTATATGTTAAGTGTGCTAATGATGTGCTTCTGATCATTGTTGTCTATGTTGATGACATGCTGCTCACTGGTCCTATTGAGAAGCATATTGCTGATTTCAAGGCTGATTTGCATGCCTCATTTGAGATGTCTGATTTGGGGCATTTGCATCACTATTTCGGCATTCAGTTTATGCAAGTTGATGGTGGGATGGCTTTATGTCAAATGAAATATATTGACACATTATTGCAGCATTTTGGCCTTGAAGACTGTAAGCCTATTGCTACTCCTATGGAGACAGGTTTACGATTGAGTCTTCATGATGCTGGAGATGCATGCATTTGATGTTGTTCTCTATCAGCAGGCTGTTGGATGCTTGATTTATTTATGCATTACTCCGCCAAATATTCAGTTTGCTGTCTCACAGATGAGCACGTTTATGCATTGCCCATGAGTCACGCATTGGAAGGCGGTTAAGCGCATCTTTCACTGCTTGAGTGGTACTCGGCTACTTGGGTTGTTTTATCCCAAGGGGGGATCACTACCGCCAGATTTGCATGCTTTTTCTGACTCAGATTGGGCTGGTTGCTATGACACTCGTGTGTCCACCAGTGGTTTTTGCTTCATGCTTGGTAGCTCATGTATATCTTGGTTGAGCAAGAAGCAGCCTACTGTGGCCACTTCCAGTTGTGAGGCTGAGTATAGGGCAGCTTTCACAGCGACTGTTGAGTGTGTGTGGCTCAGATGCCTTATGGCTGATTTGGGTGTTGGCCAGTCTTCTGCCACCACCATCTTCACTGACAGTCAGAGCGCATTGGTAGTTGCGAGGAACCTTGTGTTCCATGCTCGCACTAAGCACATTGAGGTGCATTATCACTATGTCAGGGAGAGGTTCTCTGCTAGGAAGATCAGCTTGGCATATGTGCCCACGCAGGAGAACATAGCATACCTTTTCACGAAGGCTTTGCCTAGGGAGAAGTTTGAAGCTTTCCGCAAAGCTTTGGGCTTACTTCCTTTTGTGGAGTGATTTCCACATAGCTTGGCACTTCCTTATACATGAGTGCCAGCTCCTTGTTCACCGCATCACTCCCAGGGGGGATTTGTTGATATATTTAGGTAGTGATATGTGTGAACACACTAGGACCGCCGGGGCACTTTTTTCCCTCTTTAGGAGGTTTTTTTCCCTCGGCTTGTATATACGCCTATTGCCCTAATGGGCTACTTATCTTTGTACATTGTCTAGTAATACATTCAGTATTGTGTGTTGTGCTTCAAGCTTCTTCTTCTTCCTTGTGCTGTTCGCGTGCTTCTGCAGAAGTCTAACTCCAACAAAACGGCCTCTGTTTACTATGGAAATCGGCGTGAAGGTAGAAGACCTCAAAATATTTTCGTGAGTTATCCCTTTAGGGTCACTCATTTTTGTCAGATCGAAGTTTCGGATCCATCTCGACCTTTGTTTTGAGCCTGCAAGGTGGGGCCCACAGAAAAACCAAAAATGGCAAACGTAGATGGAATGAGTCAACTTATGAGCGATAAGCTGGACAAGAACAACATCCATGCTTGGAGATTCAGAATGATGAATTTCCTGATGGCAGAATCTCAAGTTTTGAGTGGACCAGATGCATCACCAAGCAATAGTTCCAACTCAAATCCATGGAGTGGAAGATTGCGTGGAAATTTCAGTACAGCAAATTCATCAAATACATCCAAGAAAGGTAAAGAAAAGCTTTCTGCTGATAGTAAAACATGTGCAGGTTTTGAAGATGTTGATGGAGATTCAAGTGGTTCAGAAAAGAGTCTTGATGAGGAACTTGGATTGCCCTCTGTGAAGACTCCAGGAGTAAGAAAGGCACATGCAGATGATACAAGGAGAAGTGATCCAGGACCAAGAAGATATGTGAGGATGCGTAATTCAATGCAACGATTGACATATGATAGTTACATGGCTTGCCATTGTGCTTACATGACAAAGGTAATACAAGATGTTGAACCTTCTTGTTTTGAAGATGCAATTGGTAATGCAGATTGGGAAAAAGCTATGGATGAGGAGATGGCTGCACTTTATGCAAATGATACATGGAAGCTGGTTCCATTGCCACAAGGAAAGAAACCCATAGGCTGCAAATGGGTTTACAAGGTAAAGCATAATGCTGATGGTAGCATAAGTAGGTATAAAGCACGATTGGTAGCTAAAGGTTATGCACAGACATATGGCATTGATTATGAGGAAACATTCAGCCCTGTAGCTAAAATGTCTACTGTCAGAACACTTGTTGCATTAGCTACAGCAAAAGGATGGACTTTGCATCAGATGTATGTGAAGAATGCTTTCGTACATGGTGAGTTACAGGAAGAAGTATATATGGACCAGCCACAAGGATATGCATCCGAAATATGTTTGCAGGTTGCAAAAGGCTTTGTATGGGCTGAAGCAAGCCCCTTGTGCATGGCATGCAAGGATTGTTGATTACTTAACCAGCATTGGGTTCTCTATGTGTGATGTAGATCATTCACTATATGCAAGGAAGGCTGATGATGGCATCACTATTGTGGATATTTATGTTGATGACCTGATTGTAGGTGGTGATAATGAAGAAAGCATCAAGGAGGTAAAGAAACTTCTTATGCAAGAATTCGACATGAAAGATCTTGGTGTGCTGCACTATTTCTTGGGCATTGAGTTTATACATACAAAAACATGTATATGGATGTCGCAAAGGCAATATGCCTTGAGTATGCTACAAAGTATGGTATGGCTGATTGTAAGCCAATTTCTATGCCATTAGATCAGAATTTGAAATTGGATACTACATCAGGTAAAGCATTGGAAAATGCTACTATGTACAGGAAAATTGTGGGAAGTCTTATATATCTCAGAATTACAAAGCCTAATCTAAGTTATACTGTTGGACTTGAAAGTCAGTTTATGCACGTTCCCAAGAAGCCACATTTGGATGCTCTGAGGTGCACTCTACGTTATGTGAGTGCTACTTTGGATTTGTTTTATGAAGTTGGTGTAGAGTTGCAGGTTCATGGATACACCGATGCAGATTGGGCTGGTAGTACTCTAGATAGAAGATCTACTAGTGGCTTTCTTTTCTCACTTGGAGGTGGAGCTATTACATGGAGCAGTAAGAAGCAACCCACTGTTGCTTTGTCGAGTATAGAGGTGCTGCAAGGGCAGCATGTGAGGCATCATGGCTGGAGATGTTACTTGCAGATTTAGGTGTGGAAGTGCAAAAACCTATCACTATCTATTGTGATAATCTTAGCAGCATACAGTTAGCACAGAGCCCTGTTTTCCATGCTAGAACAAAGCATATCGAGATACATTATCAATTCATCAGAGAGAAGGTATTAGCAGGTGATATTGATCTTGTTTATGTGAGAACAGATGAGCACGTTGCTGATATTTTCACCAAAGCACTTGGAGCTGAGAAGTTGAAGAAGTTTCAGGAGATGCTTGGATTACAAGATATGGCATTGAGCTTGAGGGGGAGTGTTGAGATATCAATCTCAACATGTGATGATCCAGGATGACACGTACTAGTTTTTCATTTCTTTGACATGTAGGTCATGTCGGTATATGTCAGTGATACTTCATTGAGCTTTATTAGATTTATCTACCGAGAGTGATGGCATATTTGTTTCTTGCCAGCTCACTCATTTGCGGACATTAGGTTTTTCCTTATGTATTGATCTTTATATATTGCACTTGTTGTATTCTTATTTAAGGTCATTCTTGTACATTCCTTTTATGTAATAGAAGAAGAAGAAGAAGAAGATCATTCTTCCTTGCCTCAATCTGTGTGTGTGCTTCTCCTTGAGAGTGAGAGTGTGTGTGTGAGCTCTCTTCCTTATCTCCTTCCTCATGACAGGTAGGAGGAATGGACACCTTCTGTCGACATGCACACCTCCTCAATGGTGCCTTGTGCCACCTTGATTGCCTTCCTCACTGGTTCTCTGCACTCCTTCTCTGTACACTAGATCACACTTCTTGCACACTTTGCTCTCCCACTTGCTTCTCTGTGTAGCACTCCAATTGAATGTCTCTTTCTCTTGTCACCTGGTGTAGATTATGCTCTCACTTGCTTAGTCTAACTTCAAGAGAAAAAATAAAAAAGAAGAGAAAGGACAGGACCATGTGCTCAAAAAATCTTATTAGTGAATCATCAACAAGAACATTCATCAACACATCAAGACATGCCAATGGTCAATCACCATGATGGGAGTACAAAACAGAGAATGAAGATCAATGGACTTTTCACCATGGTAAAAATCACCTACTTCAACAACACGATAACCCACATATACATACACACACATACACATACACTCACATGCACATGCATACACACATATACACATATAAAATCACACATACACACACTATACATACATATGCATACACACACATACACGTGTATACATACATATACGTACACATATACACACACATACACACATATACACATGTATACATACACACACTATACATACATATGCATACACACATGTATACATACAAACACATAGATACATACACCCACATATACATACACACAAATAGAGACACACACATACACATATGCACACACATAGAGACACACACATACACACACATACATACATATGCATACACAATGCACATGCATATGCATACATACATGCGTACATGCATATACACACATACACATCCACATACACATATATACACATACATACACTCACATACACACCTACTTACACATACACACACATATACATACATATATTTACATACATATATAATACATACACACACATATACATACATGCATATACACAAACATACACACATACATACACACATGCATACATATACACACACACACACATACACACACACACACACACACACACACACACACATATATATATATATATATATATATATATATATATATATATATATATATATATATATATATATATATATATATATATATATATATATATATATATATATATATATATATATATATATATATATATATATATATATATATATATATATATGGATCATAGTAAAGAGAGAAAGGTGAAACTTGGTCTCATAGAGAATCTTATGAGAGGGAAAGTTCCACCTAATTCCTTAGGGGCTATCATGGATGAGTATGTAGACATAAATTTATCATACAGATGTTTACCTAGTGGCCAGAGGAAGGATCCTCTGCGGCTCCATTTATAGGAATAGAGTTATCTACCAAAAGGTATGTTTTTTTTTCATAAATCAATATTTTAATGATATTATAACACATGTTTTCATTCCTTTTTATCTATTTTATTTTTAGGACACCTATACCACCTCTAGCTCATGAGAGCACAATAGAGGTGCCTATGAGGACATGCATAGGCAACCTAGGGCTAGAGTGCAACATACAACCTGATGGAAATATAGTAAATATGAGGCCGGTGCCTTCCAACCCTTGTGGCTCGTGATTGTTGCATTATTGCGGGGTCCAACCTCTGTTGGCTTCCTCTCTTCGTCCAAAATTTGTTGCATGTGGGGTTGTGCCCTCTCCAACTGCCCTGTGACTACTGATCGGGCTATGTGACGGCCTGGAGATGCATAGCTGCTCTTCATTCATCCTTGCTTTCAGTGTAACTTTGAGATCATGCTCTAGTATTTGTCATACGTGGCCTTCCTCCACAGGTTGGTTGGGTGCTCCCTCTGCTCAAAATGCCTTGCGATCAGTTTTCGAGGATACTGTCACGATCACTTCTCCAGAAGCTTTGTCACAGGAAAAGAATCTTGGTCCTCAATGAGTATTACATACTCACTCCCTCTATACCTAGTCTCATGTTGTCGCCAGGGTTAATGAAACTCTCCTCACCATACTTTTTGATCAAGGGCTAAATCGCGCTTATTCCCATTGTTGATACTACTTTAATGTATGATGTCTTACTGTGTAAAATTGATAGATGCGCTATAAATCTCAATGTTAGTATGGTACGGTGTTATTTGTTACAAAGGAATATTCTCGAGATCTCCTGAGCTTGTTGAAGTATTAGTCTTAGATTTGATGTCTGCTCTACATAAATGCTTCACTCGGGCTGCTATTCTTATCATGTATCATAAGTTAAATTAAAAATGAAGGTGTACAAGGCCAAAATTGGCACAAAGCAATTTTGTATATGCTCGAATGGTCGAAGTCTATTCGTTTAAGATTTGTAAGAGTTTTTGTTGACCTTTTAATTGTTGTAATGCTTGGGATTATCTTATCACAACAGTCTTCAAGAATATGTGAGAGTTTTATTATTATCATATTCTAGCTGGAGGGCTATGAAGTTCATCTAAGGAATAGAACCACCTGGGGAGGGGGGCTTTGCAGAATTTTCTTTTGCTACATCGTTTCAAAGATGTCCTTATTTATGTCTCATTGTATCTCTGTCCATTTCTATCCCTTTTTGGCTGACCAAGGAATACGGTAGTGTGTCTTAAAGGCATTATAAGTGATGGGGAGTGTGATGACCCACTTCGGGTTTTGTGTCCGAATTACCTACTAAGAAACATCTTACCTATGATTGATAGATTAATGGATGTTAGAAATTCTTGTGATTTTGGACCCTGTGGGAGCTACGGTTTACAGGTTGATGATGCTCGGAGGGCTAGCTATGAAGGAAGTGATCCAAAAATCAACATCAAAACAGATAGGCTTACCACACAAGTTGAAGGAAGTTCTACATGAAGGAAACTGGCTCTCTGCAATAGAATTGGAAGGATGGCTGACCTTGGCTCATCTATACATGATACGTAATTTTTGTATATTTTTTATCAGGGAGGTATATGTTTGTTGCTCCCTGCAGGGTGGGAACACTTGAGGTGCTTCGAAATGACTTGTGCCACTTGAAACAACAAATCGTTTGGAATATAGGTCACTATGTTCTTGGGAATTTGGGATTCCGTGTCTACCCTTTTGGGATGGTCAAAGGAAGCTTTGGATTTAACTCTTTATGAACTTGGGTTAAACCTTCTCATCTATATACTTGTGAAATGTACAAACTTTTTCATACTTAAACATACACATATTGCGACATATACATCAGAAACTTAAGAACAAATGATATGACATCAGGCATTCAAGGAACCACACATTGATACATGCAAACACACTTATATTTTCCAAACATTTATGTGCTTTGACTTAGCACTCTCGATATGATCATTAGTGAAGTATAAGGCTGCAAGGATCTAAGGACCATTGTCTATTGGAGGCTTAACAGTTCTTGAGTATAGCTCTTTGAAGTAGGCTTGTCACGCATTCTACTTGAACAATATGGAGGGCTAACCAGGTCTGCCACACTTTGAAGGAGTGACTACCTTTGAAGACGGTACATGAACAACCTCTCAAAAATGTTGAACTCTGTCTTTTCTGGTTTATTTTTCATGACTACACAGGCCGAGACAGGAAAATCGATATTGGAAGTTATTGATATCACCACCCACTATATTGTTTGTTTGCTTCTAACACTAATTCCTTAACAATGTTTTCTGATCTTTGCAATCATAGTGCAACAGATATCAAGCTTGGATCTATTGATATTGAGGGTTGCAATCTTGCTTGCTCCTATGGTCTAGTTTTGCAAATGTGCAACATGGGAAGTATGTCTTGGTCAAGGTTCAGTTACTTCCCTTGGCAGAATGGTGTTCAAAACTCCCTTGGTGTGGAAACTGAAGTGGCATCCATGTTTATTGATCTAGAAAATTAATCTATACTTTGTGATGCTTCTAATATTTTTTTGATCTCAGGTTCTCTAGTTGCTCTCATCTTTGAACCAGTGTGTTTTCAAAGATACATTTCTGTAATAGCACTGCTATACTTCTTGACATTCCATTGCTAGCCAACTTCAAGAATTGATCTATGATGCACGTTTACGTCCTATCAGTACCCATCCTGTCTCACATAAAACACCACTTGTTTGAGTGCAACTTGGACTCTGACGGGAAAGATTCATGACTCTGGAAGTTTTATAATTTGCAAAGCTTGGTGACAAATTCTTTAATGTTGATTTCATTATGTGGCTCTAGATTCATTCTAGTTTGGAGCATGCTTCCATAAATCATTGTCTTGATATGCTAGAATGTTTCGACGTTTTGCCCCCTTGACTGTGTACTATTGTTTGACAATGTTTGCTGAAGCTATCAATTAATTTTTTCCTCTATAGTTGTAACTTCTGGTAAAATAGTGATGTTTAACATGCTTTGGGGGGGGGGAAGTTGACCAAAACAACACCCGAAATAAATTCTAAATTTGGCACAATCTATTGCATTTCATGAATAATGAGGATCTTTTTTAAGGACTTGGTTGTCTTCTGTTTTACACAGTGCTTGCTCAATTTTATCTATGTAGGGAGAATATCTTGTTCCAATAAAGCTGGAAACACTGTCACGAAGGTCCGAATGCTTGTTTTTTGCCAGGAAAGAAATTCTCTGGTTTTACAATGTTCACTTAATGCAGTGTAGGCCAACACATATAGAATTTAGCATTAATACCTTTTGATTCCTATAGATGCTCTCTTGTGAATGATGTACTCCCAGGTTTGATGATCATTTTGAAATCTTGTGACTGACCCCTGTGGGATTGGTGTGTAATTACTCTTTATACTGGGTTTGGGAGAAAACTTGGTATGATTAGTGGCATATGACTGACAACGCTTCTTCTATTGTTACATTGCCTACATGTTTATTCAATTCTGAAATGATTCACTTTGTGATGCGCTCACCTGATCTTACAAGCTAATCTTGATTACTCATTGCCTCTTTTTTCAATGAAATGGCTTGCATATAACTAACATTCTAGGAACTCGGTGTATCTGACACAGTCATCATTAGTCTTATGACTAGTAATTGATAGATTAAATCAAATGAGTTTTTCATTACAGGCTTGCACCTATTGAACTTTTGCATTAAACATTCTTACCCCAGTTAGATGATGTGACACTATGATTTACAGAAATTACTCTTGATGACTTGAAAGTTTTCTACCCTTGCCCAAGCATGTCTACTTAGCAAAGAATACACATGGCCTTAGTCACTGAATGTTTTGTTGAGCTCTCATCCATGTTCACCTTCTACTCATTGGTTGTCATATAACTAAACGATTATGATTTAAGTGTTGGTGACATGGTAAAAATATAAGTCACATGGACCGCTACTTGGGTTCTTAGCCTTTGGAGTTTTAATTTGCATATTGCAGGAATAGCTAGCTCTCCATGTGGTATCTCTAGATGAGCCAGTCCTATGAAACTTAATGTCCCCTGAAGTGGAAACTAAATTTGAAGTGAATGTTTATCTCATTACGAGATGCAGTCTACTCATTATAGGTCTCAAGACACTACAATTTCTTTTGACATTTGGTGCCTACCTCTACAGGATTTTTTATACCCATGGAGTCCATTGTTACTGCTAGGATAAGTTGCAGGCTAGATTAAGATGTGCGAAATAGTACATGGTTCCTGTAGATATGTTCTATGTATGCTGGGGTTATTTTTTCCAAATTGCTATGGATGCTATGAACTTTTGGTTGCTATAAGCGAATGTCTAGATCATGAACAATACTCTTGCAATCATGATCTAGGTTGTTTCTGTTGCTATGGGGCCTTGCTGCATGAATTCAATACAGGTTTCAAAAGGGGCCATAACCCCTTATGACACTTGGTTTCTGGCATGCTCCATGACGATAATTACTATGCACAAGAAGTTTTGGATTGCAGTTTTCAGGACTTGCTCAGCAGGAATGACTGCATCTTTAGCAACAAAGGCTGCTCTTGGGCTGATTGCCCCCAGGGGATTGTATCTCCTAGCTCTGAAGATTGAAGAATTGCAGCTTGAAGTAAGGACTGAAGTCTAGTAGCCTGAAGCCTTGCAGACTGAAGAAATGCAGATTTTGAAGACTTGAAGATTTCCAGATTTGAAAGACTCCAGCTTTGAACAATTCAGTTATGTATGATCCTCTCATCTTAGCTTTGTCGAGGACGAAAAAGTCTAGGGGGGGAGAGTGTTGGGTTGTAGGGTATGCACACACCCTCAATGGTGCATACGAACCCTCCCTAGAACATAATAATAACCCTCTTTGTATATAATTGAGTGTCAGACTCTCCAAAAATCACTTTTTGATATTTCCTTAGACCATAGTGTAGGTGACCCATGGATATTTCACCTTTTTTGCTCTTCCAAGGAAATCCCACATAGAAATTCCCACGCATGCATCTTCCTGGGATTTGTTGGTTGCAAGAAGAGATTTTAGAATATACTAGAAGATATGTTTGTTAGAGAGAATCACCTTTTTTACTTTTCCAAGAGGCACATGGGGAATAGAGCTTAGCCTATAAATATAAGCTCATTTTTGTAAAGAGAGGAGCTTTTGGTCGACGTGCTCTCATGTAATATCTCTTATCAATGGAAGATGCTCTCATTTACTCCAAGAAGACTATTTACATTTATATGTATTGTGACTTGTGAGTGTGTGAGAGTGGTGTGTGTGTGTGTTGCAGAGCTAAAGAGCGCACAAAGCAGAGAAGCGCACGAAGCAGAGAAAAAGACGGGGCCCCAAAATTTTTCCGATTTGGACTTCATATTTTTGTATCATAATCATTCTTGTAATATATTTTCCATTGTAAAGGCACTAGAGGAGTCCTCTAGATGCATCCCCACAGAAGATTAGAAGCTTATCCATGTAAAATAGTAGAAAACTAGTCTTTTAGTGAATAAAGTGCCGGTCTCTTGTGTGAAAGGACCATTTTTAGGGCACTAGTATATAAGTCAAATGTGACTCTTTGTAAAGCACTTTTTGCCATTGTGAGAATAGAGAGCACAGAAATTCGAATTTGTGTCTTCTTCCCTCCTTATCTTCTTCTTTGTGAGCTTGCATGCATGTGTATTGCTTGGAAAGAGTGCTTGTGAGTGTTGTCTATCCATGAAAGTGTTTCTTTGCTGTAGGAAAGGTGTGTGCGAAGTGTAGGAAGTGCTGAAGTGTAGGAGAGTGTTCCCGCGACTTAGTATTTCGCTCATAACTTGAAGTAGGAGCGTCGGAATTGAGTGAAACCACTGCCATTGGATGCGTCTTCTTGAGAGCTTCGAAACGCATATGCTATTCGCTATATTTGGAGTTCGGAGCTGGGAGAAAAGTCTAAAATACTGACGGCTGCTGCACCAAGTATCGTTTCGCCTTGACCAACAGTTGGAGCTTGTTTGGATAAGTCTTTACCTCATTTACATTCTTTGAGTAGTTCATTTGCATTGATCATTACATGATTGCATGTCCTCATACACTCGGCTAAGTTTGTATACTCATTGGATTGATAATTAAAGGTGTGTATCCCCACTATATGCACTTGTGAGGGGATTGAGGTATAGTCTCTTTCTCCGCAAGTCCCTAAGTTGATACTTAGGTCAACACACTTTTTGGCGCCGTTGCCGGGGAGTGACGAATCAAACCGAGGCATTCGTGTGATGGTAAGTAGCTTTTTGCATTGAAGTAAGTGGAGGAGTGGAAATCTTCTCTTCTTTGGTAAGTCATTTTCAGCCGCACTTGCTACTTCTCATTTTTGGAGTGTGTGTAGTGAGTTGTTAGTTTAGGGAAGTGAGTAGAAGGAGTAGAGTAGGAGTGATTAGAGAGTGGACCAAGTCATTAGGGTAGAGTTTAGTTTTGTTCAGAAAAGTTTCCTTTTTGTAAGCAAGAAAATCCCAAGTATAAAAGCCAACAAGAGTCATTTTGAAAATCACTTGTTTTTGAGCAAGTATCGTGAGAGAGACTGTCGAGTATCGTGTGCTGTGCCAGAGGTCGTGAGAGAGCAAAAGGGCAAGCTGGGGTTGCACAGAGCTAGGGGAAGTGACAAAGAGCTCACAGGAGTTACCAAGGTGAGCTAGCCCACCATTTTAATCAAAATTTCTCAAGCAAATCAAGTTAGAAAAGAAAAACGATCTGCGCCAGGTATCGTCTGAGGGCTACAGGGGGTAAAAAGGTGTGTTTTGTTGGATACAGAGAGTGAGGAGAGGAGAGAGGAGCTAGGAGATCAAGGGGTTCAAACCAAATCTTAAAAAATCTCTCTTGTCTAAGGGTCAAGTATCGTCTTACTCCCGCGGTCGAGTATCGCGATACTTCACAAGTATCGTGACCTCCTGTGGTTGAGTATCGCGATATTTCCCACCGATCGTGTATCGTTTCATACCGATCGCGATACTTGGTCAGAGATCGTTTGCCAGCGATCGTCTATTGAGTATCGTGGATCGTGTATCGTTTCGTGCCGGTCGCGATACTTGAGAAGTATCGTTTGGTCAAAGATCGCGATACCTGATAAGTATCGTGTATCGTTTTGCCAGCGATCGTTTACGGGAGATCAAGTATCGTTGTGCTCAAGTATCGTGTATCGCTTCTCAGAGATCGCGATACTTGCTGGCGATCGTGTATCGTTTGTCTGAAGTATCGTTTGGTTCAAATACCGTGTGTCGTCTGATCTTCAGAGATCGCGATATTTACCAGATATCGTGTATCGTCGATCGTTTCAGTTCAGAGATCGTGTATCGTGGATCTCAAGTATCGTATATCGTGTCCAGCCAAGTATCGTTTGGCCCAGAGATCGCCTAGATCAAAGATCGCGATATTTACCAGAGATCGAGTATCGTCTATTCCAAGTATCGTGTATCGCTTGTGACCAAATATCGTGTATCGTTTGCCTTCAGGTATCGGTATCGTTTTACTTAGCGATCGGTATCGTTTGGCAGGTATCGCGATATTTGTCAGAGATCGTGTATCATCTGAACACAGATCGTGTATCGTGGATTTTTGGAAACAAGTATCGTGATTGAAGAAAATTCTTCTTCAGTTATTTCTTTCCAACCCAAGTCTTCTAGACATTTTTGACCTATAGAGAAGAGTGCCAAAGGCCCAAGGGTATCAAAGTCTAATCAGAGCTCTTAAGTGGATGAACCTGAGATCCGGAAGAACCCTAGGAAGCCGAAGAAGCGTAATTTCTTCTGTAGGTAGTGTAGCAGAGCCAAGTAATCGTTCACATTACTCGGAGACCTCCAGTGAGTCAGAAGGAGAAATTCCCATGGCTTCAGAGGATATGCAAAACACAGTACCCATGATTGGCATGATGTCAATCATCGAGAGAGAATACAGAACCTCCTTGGAGTATGTGAACACCAACCACAATGAGATCCCTATCTATTTGGATGGTCTAAACAGATCAGTGGCCAGACTGAAGAAGGCTTCAGAGGCTTACATAGTGCCTAGACCTGCAGTCAAATACGTAGGAGGTTTTTACATGGACAAACAAGATATTCAATACGTGGTCACAGAACACCCGGAAAACATTAATGAGCATGGTGAAGAAAATAATGCTTCAAGCTTAAATGGAGGTGGAATCGAAGAGCAAGTAACTACTCCTAGAGGGAGATCTACGATTACTAAAATTTGGAGAGGAGACCTGATTCCCCAGGATGACACTCTAATAGATGTGTATCTGATCAATGGGATGGAGCATCTGCTTAGGGCCCATTCCTCTATATGGGAAGCTGCTCCTAATCCAGTTACCATCTATGAGTTACAAGATCCTGAGTTCCCCACCATCATCACATATTTGGATACAAATCAGAGAAGATATTGGCCATTGACAGAATTAGAGAGAGCTGAGTTGAAATATCAGAATATCCTAGTGTTTCCCCCTAGGGACCAAGCCACTACTTCACGAAACCCACTTGGAACATCCCAGAATGATTCATATCAACAGTCGGGACAAACACAACAAACACAACAAACCCAGATCCCAGTCAGACCACATGTGCAATTTGCAATGCCTGCAATTAACCCGAACTACCGGCCTCAACCAGCTATTGACCCAAGACATGGAGTTCATGCTCCAGTCAGACCACAGGTAGTAAGAGGACCAGGCATACCAATAGGAAGACCAATTTTCCCAGTGATGCCTAGACAACCTGAAGCAAGAAGACGACTAAGGCCGATCCAAGTTGCCAAGTGCATGAGAAATCACTATGATGGCTCTAGTGAACCTTACAACCACATAGCAGAATTTAAACAAGTAGTTAGAGCCGAGCAGGTAGATGACTTTCTGATTCAATATGAGTCCTTTGGTCTTACCTTGTCAGACACAGCATTGGCATGGTTTCAGCCATTGGACCCGAATACCTTTCAGAACATGGAGCAGGTATATCAAGAAATGATTGAAGAATTTACCAAATCAGGAATTAAAAACAATTCTTCGTCATTAATCCACAGCTTCAAACAAGTCCCTACCGAGTCAGTGAGATTGGCTGCAAGAAGATTCAAGCAATATGTAGACAGATGCCCGGTGGAAGAGAGACCAACGCAAAATAAAATGGTATCATTATTTTTGGAAGGACTGTTGAACGGAACTTTGAGGTCATTAGTGTATGTAAAGAGGGTTCAAACTTTGCAAGAGTGTATGAAGGAATGTATAGACCTAGAGGACAACCTAGCAGAAGACTTGAAAATACCTCAAGGTAGTTTGAAAAGCGAAGAGTCAGCCAGTAGCACATCAAACCCTAAAAACAATGTGGAGGAAATAGCAGATTTAGTAGCAAAAAAACTGAACGTTCAAGGACAGAGGAATTATCCCATTAATCCTATGAGACTGCCTATGCTTAGAAGATGTATGCAGTGCGGAGGAGATCATCCTTCTCATTTGTGTACTAGGGGAGTAGTCCCACCACCTGCCTATGCTCATCATAGACCCTCTGTCCCCGGACCTCTACAATATTGCAGTGTAGAGCAAAGGTATACAAACCATAGCACAGAGAATTGCCCTTACAATAGGCAAGCAAGACCTGCACAACAATACATGAGACCGTATGGATATCCCCAAAGAGATCCAGGAGGTGAAGCTTTTAGATATCCCTCTTATCAGCCGCAGGCACTAGTACCACGACCATACGCATATCAAGGACACACACAACCACAGCCAGTACTAGGACAACAACCGCCCCACCCTCAGAACGTTGTCCCAGTCAAGATTGCACAACCAGAAGAAAACCTAGAGAGGGCTATAGTGCCAGCCACACCTTTGACTAGTAGTGAACCCTATGACTCAGTTTATGATCCTAGTCAAGGAACATACTTTAATTGTGAAAGCTCTATGATAGAGAATGGACAACTGTACTACCCATATGCCTATGACATGGAAGTACCGGATAGTTCATACGGATACGAGCAGGAATATATCCCAGTAATGTACACGGCTCCTAGAGCAACCATACCACCCCGACCAATGAACAGACCGCCCGTACCCAGAGGACCATGTTACAGATGTGGAGGTGACCACTATATCAGAGAATGCACATTGCCAAACCCACCACCATCACAACGAGTCTGGGAAGGCTACTGTAGCGATTGTGGTAGGGAACACATTTTCAGAGATTGTCCTAAGAACCCCAACAAAGTCACATCTAATGTGCAGATTAATGTGATAGAAGTGATTGAATCATCAGGGAGCGATAAAGAGTACACCGTACCTTTGAAGGCCATAACAAGAGCCAAAGCCAGAGAGAACCTTGATAAAATGGATGAGAACAGTCAAAGTGACAAGGAGAGGGACGCACCCATCCCTCACAGAGTAGAAGACTCCGAAGAACCAGAGAAAAGTATCGCCAGTAAAAGGTCCCAGAGATGGAAGAACCGGAGAGATAGGATAAAAGAAAAAAAGTTATTACAAAAGAAGGAAAATGAAAAGAGTAAACAGAAACCAACAAAGGAACCGCAAGTGGAAGAAGAAAATAAAAATGAGAATAAAAGGGAGGAGGTAGGATCAGTGTTAGCAGACCCTATGCCTGAAGAATTAGCCATGTGGATTCAGGCATATCAGGCACGAATAAAAGCAGGACCTCCCATAGAGCAACATGAGAGAGAATATCCAAGAGGCGACTTAGAAAAAGAAAGGTTAGAAATCTGCAAGAAATTGATAGAAATTGCACAACAAACCTTAGAAAAACCTGCATCGCCTTTACCAAATACCCGAATTTCTGAAGGAGAATTCCAAGAGTGTGTGAACTCTCGTGAAAAAACCGAAGTAAATAGACCACAAAATGATGAATTTGGTGTTGAGAGAAAGGAAGGATCCATAGTCCCCGAAGTAGAAGGAGACTGGACTAAGGATCTATGGGCACGAGTTCAAGAGGACAAATGGAAAAAGGTAGAAGGAATGGAACCGCCCTTTGAAGAATTAGAAGCAGAAAATGAGATAGAGGGTTCAATACCTGAACTGAATTCCGAAGAAATTTTTCCAATGGATGCAAGTGACAAAGAAGAAGAAGATGTAAAGGAACTGCCCAACTACACCGGGGAGTACGAGCACAATTCAGAATTGTATCGCATTCCATCAATAAGGAGACGGGAAAAGAACCCATCAGTTCAAACATCGGAGATCATACAACGTCTTAGAGAGGTAAAAATCCCATGTACCCTAACATTTGAAGAACTGTTAAAGGTAAAACCACATTTAAAAGAGAAATTAATCAATCAATGGGAAGTCAAGGAGGAAAAGAAAGAGATAGCTGACGAAGTAAACACAGTGAGAATTCCAGTGGATAAGGTAGGAGACTTTAGTGAAGGAGATGAAGGAAATACCTGTCTTCCAATCACCTATAGGGGTTACACTACCAAAGCCATACTAGATTCAAGAGCTGGTGTTGGCATTGCTACCAAAGAAATTTGGGAGAAATGGGGACAACCAGCATTAAGACCAACACGCATGAAAATACAAATGGCAGATGGACATACGGAAAGACCCTTAGGATTGTTGGAACGAGTAGTCTTCACTACGTGTGGAGTGGAATTCGAACATACTTTAGCAATATGTCACTTCGAAAGGCCAAGCAATTATGAAATGATCCTGGGAAGGCCTTTCATGAGACAGCTAAAAGTCATACAAGATTGGGGAAAAGATGCAGTTTACCTACAACACGTAGGAACCACCACTAGAATAAACCTACATACATACACTTATCAAGATGTGCCACCTCTACAATGGAATCAAATCCACAAAGAGGAAGACGATCAATCGATTCATAGTGCAGGTTCTAGTGATCAATGCTGGATGAACGAGGACACTCATCTGTGGATATGTCAAGCTGCAAAGAAGGAAGAGGAGAGAAGAAAAGGAAGGCAGCAGAAACAAGGAATAGTGAGATCTGTACAAGATCCAGCCTATATGCCACAAGTTTTTTCGGATGAAGAATTTGAACCTCACGGTTGGATGGAAATTTTAGCGACCCTCGATGTCTGCGTAAACGAAGAAGTAGTGACCATGAACGAATGTATTGATGAGGAGGGTTATGATGTTAGCCTGTATATGGTAGTCCTTCAGGAGGCAGAAGAAGGAGAAGTGATCGAGAAAGACTGGAAGGAGGACTACGAGAGCATCGAAATGGAACCTGAACCCATGGATCTAGGAAATGGTACTACCAACATAAATATCACCGCCGAAGAAAAACACCAGGAACTTACACAGAAAGGGGAATTAGAAGTCGAAAGAGAATCAGAAGATGAAGAAAACAAACCCAAAGACCAATTTGAGGTACCAGCTCATTTTAAAAAATATGAAGTGGAGGAGAGGAAAATTGCTATTCAAATGCCTAAAAGAGAAGCACAGCCTGGAATAGCATATGATAATAAGGAACAAACCAAGAAAATAGTTGTAACTTTGGAAGGAGGAGAGGAACGATGTACCTTCATAGGACAGGATGTCTCATTAGAAGAAGAACAAGAGTTAATTCGTCTCATAAGAGAATACCGGGATGTCTTTGCTTGGACTTATAAGGACTTGAAAGGAGTAGATCCATCTATATGTGCGCATAGAATCCCCATGACATCCGAAGCCAAACCTTCAAAACAGAGACCATATACTTATAATGATGTGTATTCAGCCAAGATAAAAGAGGAAATAGACAAGTTATTAGATGCTGGATTCATCTATGAAATTGAGCACACGGAATGGGTGTCACCCTTGGTGGTTGTACCAAAAAAGAATGGAAAGTTAAGAGTGTGCATCAATTTGAAAAAAGTGAACGCCGCAACCATAAGGGATAGCTATCCCTTACCAATCACTGATCATCTCTTGGAAAGGGTAGCAGGGAAGGAAGTTTATAGTTTTCTGGATGGCTTTTCAGGGTATAATCAGGTAGCCATTGCTCCTGAGGACCAACATAAGACAGCATTTGCAACTGAATGGGGAGTATACGCCTTTAGAGTCATGCCTTTTGGTTTAACGAATGCCCCAGCTACATTCCAAAGATTGATGTGTCATGTGTTCAAAGAATTTCTGAGAAAAAGTATGGAGGTTTACGTGGACGATCTGTGTACATATTCAGCCATACGTTCAGAGCACATCCCTGAACTTGAAAGGATTTTTGCCAAATGTCGGCAATATCGAGTATGCCTCAATCCTGAAAAATGTGTCTTCATGGTGCGACAAGGGAAAATCTTAGGACATATTGTCTCTAAGAATGGAATTTCAACAGATGAAGACAAAATTAAAGTAATTTTGGATTTACCAAGACCTAAAACTGCTAAAGAAGTTCAAGCATTTATGGGACATTGTGGATACTATCGAAGATTCATACATATGTACGCCATAATTGCTAGACCTCTTTATGCATTATTGACTCTGTTTAAATGGACCGAAGAATGCGAAAAAGCTTTTAACGAGTTAAAGAATCGATTGAGTTCAGCACCCATTCTTCGAGTCCCCAACTGGAATAAACCATTTCACATCCATGTTGATGCTTCCAAGTTTGCCATTGGTTGCATCTTAGCTCAACCAGCTGACACAGGAAAATTAGACCACCCGATAGCCTATGCCAGTAGACAGTTAAATCAAGCGGAACGCAATTATACTACTACGGAGAGAGAAGGCCTAGGGATGGTATACGCAGTCAAGAAATTCAGACATTACTTACTAGCAAACAAATTCAAATTCTTCATTGATCATCAAGCCCTATTGTACTTAGTCAACAAGCCTTGCAATACAGGACGACTAGTACGATGGTTTTTATTGCTAATGGAATTTGATTTTGAGGTAATAGTCAAGAAAGGAAACACCCACATAAGAGCAGACCACTTATCTCGTATGACCCATGGAGAACCACCCATAGGAGTACCTGATGACCTGCCAGATACTTATCTTTTTAACTTGGAAGTATGTCCTCAGTGGGCAAAAAAATTGATCCCGATACTTACACATGGACCTAAAGATGGGATCACGCCAAACCAAACGCAAGATCTCTGGAGGACTAAAAACCTTCACATCATTGCAGGAAGTTTGTACCACCAAGATTCAAGCGGATTACTGATGAGATGCGTGGAAGAAGAGGAATAAGAAATGTGGCTTCAGAAAGCACACATCAACCAATGGAACACTCATTTGAATGCAAATGGAACGTGGCAAACACTCAAGAGATTTGGCATATATTGGCCAACCATGCAAAGAGATGCACATAACTATGTGTCAACTTGTCAAACCTGTCAAGAACAAACCCCAGATGAGAACTCTACCTTATGCTATTCTACGATAGCACCAAGATGGAGCATGCCTCTAGTAAAGTTCTTGAAAACTCAAGAATAACCTGACGGAGCTACTTTAGCCAGGAAGCGTGCTCTTGAAGAACAGAGTAAAGATTATGCCATCATAGGAAAACAACTCTTTAAACGCGGAAAAGATAACCAATTAAGAATGTGCATTCATGAAAATGAATATCTCTCTGTCTTAGAGATGGCCCATACAGGAGCTGCAGGAGGACACTTCTCTGCAGACAAAACAGCAAAAATGATCCTCTTTGCTGGAATGTGGTGGCCAACTCTACATCAAGACGCCATAACATATGTGCAACGGTGTGATACTTGTCAACGAACGAAATATCCTATTAGAAGAGATGAGATGCCACTTAGACCCATGATGAGTGCTAGAGCTTTCACGAAGTGGGGAATAGACTTTATAGGACCTATTAGCCCACCAGCAAAAGGGTCACATGCCGAATACATAATTGTAGCCACAGATTACCTGACCAAATGGGTTGAAGCAAAAGCAACAAAGAAAAATGACGCGAGAACTACAGCCAAGTCTCTCTTCGAGAACGTCTTCACTAGATTTGGACTACCTATAGAGATTGTGAGTGATAGAGGTACGCACTTTGTTAATGAAGTGATAGAAGCCTTATTGAATGAATTCTTAGTAATTCATAAGAAATCTGCCCCTTATCACCCACAAGCAAATGGACAAGCAGAAAGTTCAAATAAAATCTTGTGTACTGTTCTCACCAAAATCGTTAACAACGGTAGATCAGATTGGGATAAGCAGTTACACCATGCTTTATGGGCATTCCGAGTAGCCTATAAAACTGCAATAGGCACTACTCCTTTTAACTTAGTGTATGGACAAAATGCTATTTTGCCAATTAATTTCTTGATTCCCACTCTTAGAGTAGCAACTACTTACGAGTGGACAGGACATGAATTATCAGCCCAATTGGACCAAATAGAAAAGCTTCATGAAACTAGGTTACAAGCAGTAGCAGGTATTTATGCTGCTAAAAGACGACAAAAAGCCTATTTTGATGCGCATATCAAGGACAAAAAATTGAAGGAAGGAGATTTAGTTTTGGTATACACTTTGAAACAACATGCTAAGAAATTGCAAAAGAGAGTATATGGTCCATTAATCATTAATCGTATATCTACAAGTGGAGCCATCAGCTTAGCGACCTTAGATGGAGATGTGTTACCAAACTACATCAGTGGGTGTAGAGTGAAAAAATACCTAGAACCATTAACAGAAGAAACTATGTCTCGATTAATCAAAGGTAAGAATAGACGCTTAGAAGAGGAAAGAATACGAGAAGAAGCGAGACAAGAAGCATTGGAAAGGATAAAGAAATGAAAAGAGTGGATGAGAGAGCGAGATGAAAGATATCGTCTAGGCAAAGAACTCATCCCGATGGCTAATTTTAGAGCCACTCAAAACCTAGGATCGCAAAGAACACAACCATATCTAAATTTGGGAGCCGGAAAAACGGAGTATCACTTGGTGAATGCTCTTATTGACACAGGAGCCGCTGTAAGCTGCATTAAGTTTTCTTTGACCCAAAAACTCAAGGAGACAATACGCCCCTCACTGGCCCAGTTGATAGGAATAGGAGGAACAATTACTCAATGCATAGGTGAGATCACCTTACCATTGCATCTTGGCAACAATACTATGGAACAAAAGCTATTAGTATGTCATGACCAAGATTTACTTGAAGAGGTTGTGTTAGGTCAAGACTGGATTTATGAATACGAAGTGACCATTCAATTGGCGTTGGGATACATCTCAGCCAGGATAGGACATCGCGAAGTATTCAGCCTGCTAGACGAGCGACCATTAACATCTGTGAGCATGGAGCAACCAGTCCCCTCTAATGAACCAAGTCCTGAATGTACAATCTCTCGCACTATAGATACACCTTCATCGAGTACTATATGTGCGGACACGTTGAATTCTGCTTGCACAACATGTTCTAATCTAGCAAATCATGAGAGTTTTATTCCATCTAAAACACACCTCACTGAAACACCATGCATTAGAGAGACTAGTTCTCTGAGTGATTCAACATCTGTAACCATTAAAATATACCCTATTCCATCTTCTAATCAAGCGTGGATAAAGAAAGATCAAGTGGAGGAGTATCTTCGACGACTGAAGCACAACCGACATCAGAACAAACGAGCACAGCAGAAACCAACTCCATCTGAACAGCGAAATCATCGACAAATTACTACAATATGGATTCCCAAGAAAGTCGTAGCCGCTCAACGAGATCGATCGCAAATATGGGTTCCGAAGTCTTGCATTCCAAGGAAAATAAACCGAAAGGATGATCCCCAAAACAAGAAGAACCAATGCAATCCACAGGCAAAACAACCACAAATAAAGAGTTACTGGAGAAAAAAGGAGTCTGCAAGGGCAACCCGACCCTCCCCGAAATTCACGAAGCAGACCAAGCAGACCTACAACAAGAAGAAAAGAGCCACATTCAGTGGAAGTGGGCAACATACAACGAAGCCCAGCACAATGAAGCAAATCTGGATTCCGAAAGACAAATTGGACGGCATGCATACACCAACTACTTCCAATTGCACACATATGGAGTTGTCGAGATCCCAAGTATGCATGATAGGGCCACATTACAAGGCCAAGCATTCGGCACATCCTTCTTCTATTTCAGGATAGTCAAGCACATTTTCCTAATGGGGAAATAGGAGAGCACTTGTACATATATTAAGAAAATACTTCAAAAAAAAAAAAAAAAAAACCGCTTCGGCTACGAACTAACTTTTCTGTTTTTCTTTTCAGCAGAAAATATAAAAATACATAAAAGTGAGAAAAATCCAGGTATTACCTTTCTCACACACACGGGAAAGGGACGACACCATTCACTCGGAGCAACATCGAACTTATAACCAACATATAGAGGAGGATTTCTGAGAACATATGGATACTAATTCATACTCTATATTGAGTGCAGATGGCTTCCACTGATTCCGAATCTACACAGCAAGAAGAGGTGCAACTTCTTCCATTAGAATCAGTAACAAAAGCAAGAGGTCACTGGTTCAGAGATGATCAACCAGTGGCAGAGCTAATCTTCATGGCTACAATCAAAATTATGGACACAGATCATTACTTTCCTATCATGTCTCAGGACTTCAAAACGATCATACAAGGACTACCTCATATTGAGGATGTATAGACACAAGCAGGAATAGAGGCATTTCTTAAACTGCCTATATATGTACCAGACTTTCAGAGGTATGCATAGGTGATGAATACCATGCAGCCTGCCGCAACAAAAATATCAGTTCCAGAAGCGCAAGTATTGAATAAAGTAGGGACATGGAAAACCATCCAATTCACACATGAGTTGATTAACAGAGCTTTTGGATGGAATCAAGCAGGCATTACTAGTGTGAAAGAAGAATGCCATGATCCCAAGAAGAGATCATTCTTGGAGATAAATAGAATTGACATAGAAGATGTTGTGCGATTGGTACATCAACATTTTTGCTTTCCCAGCATGCACAGGTATACAGCTCCACAGAAGATAGTAGTCCAACTATTATCACATGCCATGAGGCAAATTGGAAACAAAATCAATCTAACAGGGTATGTTCAAGAAAGATTGTTTGAAGCACAAAAGAAGTGGGGGCAAAAGAAGTTTTTGAATGGCAGTTCAGCTCTTACATTGTTGATTTATGAAGCTTTAGAAATGAAGAACTGTTTGAGAGAGATGCCAACCTCGGAAGGACTAGCAAGATACGTAAAATCAGCTACGATCCCTAAGAAGAAGAAAGCAGTAGCTATGGTGGAAGAAGCTGGAACCAGCACACAAAAACCCATGAGGGGTACGAAGCGTTTACGAGGTAGAGAAATAAGTCCGAAGGAACGGGCACTAGTGGTGTCCCGATTAACAGAAAATTTTGAAAATGAAGTGGTCAAAGTCATGAAGGAGGCCAAGATAAAAGGTAAAGACCTGGACAAAATCATGAAGCCCTTCAATATTCCCTATGGACACTTGAAAGAAAAGACCAGACGTTATATAACGAAGATTATACACACGAGTCCAGATGAGCAGCTTAACTTCAAACAGGATACATTCGCATACACTCAAGAAGAGTTTGAAGCTGCACAACCAGTGTGGCGGAGAAAATTTTTGGAGAAACATCCCACACTACGAGTGCATTGGCAAGCAGCGCCATATGCATTCCAGGTAAACCCTTCATTTTGTCCACTACCACGCAGAAGGGATACCAGGGAATTTTTGGATCTACGAAGAAACGGTACTATCAATAAGCAGTGGCTCAATTTTCCTCTACTTCCGAGCCCGCCACATAATTATTTGCCAACGGAGGATTACATGATAAAAACCATAGAATTTTGGCTACAAAATTACGCGACAGTACCTGATTTAGCTGTAAAAATGACAAACAAAATACTTAGCATGATCCTCACAGTTTTGAAGGTATTCAAGCACGCGGCATACACATTTTTTAACTTCATAGGCATTAATCAGGGCACGGAGATCCTCATTTTTGACCTGTCAGTTATGCCTAGCCGCCCAACAATAATGGCTTATTATTCTAGAATTATGTTCTTGCCAAGTGTATATATGCAAACCTTCGAAGAGGCTTTCTTTACAGGATTTTTTGAGATAGATTCTGAGATTTTTTTGAAGATGTCAGCCAATTTAAATGCCAGATTAGTGGCATACGAACTCAGCTTCTTCGCAGATCATAGACAGCCACCCAACGACGGCGTGAAGGCAGAACAATGGAAGCAACTCATGATACGTGAAGCCAATCAGCTGAATGATACAGAGCAAAGAGTTTTTCAAACATATGCCCGTCGCTTATCAAAGCCTGTCGGGGACGACAGAGTCCAGGAGGGGGGCAGTGTTGAGGGAGAATCGAGTAAGAAGAAGAAAAGAAGAAGACAACGAAAGAAGCAGCTTCATTAGAAAGCAATATCCGAAGATATATCTCTGCAGGAAGCCCCGCAAGGGCACATTACCCATCTCTGCACAGAGCCCCGCAGGGGCACGCATCAGGCGAAAAGGCAAAGCATCCAGGTCATGCACGGTGGAAAGAAGTAAACAGCCTCAAAGCAATACAATAGGGTCAGATGTGTGCAACCAGGACAAATCAGAGGACCAAAAGTTATAAAGGGGTAGAGGCTGAAAAGTTTAAGAGGGTGACTAAGAACAGCACATTCCTAGTCACTGGTGGCGTGCGTGGCAACCCAAGTCAACAGGCAAGACAAGTGCAACAGGCTCTCGAGTAGTAGAGCTTGAATCAAGAAGGCCATCGAATCTACATGTCTGTTTAACTGCAGACAATACTGACCACTGGATGCGTGCGAGAAGCAAAGTCTATCAAGGGACGACAGAGACGAAGAGGGGGAGAGTGTTGCAGAGCTAAAGAGCGCACAAAGCAGAGAAGCGCACGAAGCGGAGAAAAAGACGGGGCCCCAAAATTTTTCCGATTTGGACTTCATATTTTTGTATCATAATCATTCTTGTAATATATTTTCCGTTGTAAAGGCACTAGAGGAGTCCTCTAGATGCATCCCCACAGAAGATTAGAAGCTTATCCATGTAAAATAGTAGAAAAGTAGTCTTTTAGTGAATAAAGTGCCGGTCTCTTGTGTGAAAGGACCATTTTTAAGGCACTAGTATATAAGTCAAATGTGACTCTTTGTAAAGGACTTTTTGCCATTGTGAGAATAGAGAGCACAGAAATTCGAATTTGTGTCTTCTTCCCTCCTTATCTTCTTCTTCGTGAGCTTGCATGCATGTGTATTGCTTGGAAAGAGTGCTTGTGAGTGTTGTCTATCCATGAAAGTGTTTCTTTGCTGTAGGAAAGGTGTGTGCGAAGTGTAGGAAGTGCTGAAGTGTAGGAGAGTATTCCCGCGACTTAGTATTTCGCTCATAACTTGAAGTAGGAGCGTCGGAATTGAGTGAAGCTACTGCCATTGGATGCGTCTTCTCGAGAGCTTCGAAACGCATATGCTATTCGCTATATTTGGAGTTCGGAGCTGGGAGAAAAGTCCAAAATACTGACGGCTGCTGCACCAAGTATCGTTTCGCCTTGACCAACAGTTGGAGCTTGTTTGGATAAGTCTTTACCTCATTTACATTCTTTGAGTAGTTCATTTACATGATTGCATGTCCTCATACACTCGGCTAGGTTTGTATACTCATTGGATTGATAATTAAAGGTGTGTATCCCCACTATATGCACTTGTGAGGGGATTGAGGTATAGTCTCTTTCTCCGCAAGTCCCTAAGTTGATACTTAGGTCAACACAGTGTGTCTATGCATGTCTCTCCTTTGTGTGAGTAGAGTAGTTGCATTTTCTTGTATTTTCCTCATGGACTAGGATCCTTGACTCCCTATTCTCATTATTTTCAAGCATGTGGCAAAGCATGGGGCTATTGCCAATGGCTTGAACATGTGGGAGATAGGGGTGGATGAGAGGAGAGTCACTCTTGAGCTTTCCTTCTTGCTTCCATGCAAGGTGGTGAGGGTTCTTGGTCGTTCCTTGCTACAACCTCAACACTATGCAACACTAATGTGCCTCTCTTCTTCTAGTAGATAAGCTTCAGAAGTCTCATGGCAGAAGTAGTAGGCACTAGTTCTCAACTCAATTGGGATATCATGCCCGTGGAGGTTCCACTAACAGCTAGGCCTGAGGAGTTTCTGAATGTGAGACGAATCCCCATCTCTGATGTGGCCTAGCAGAGAGAGTAAAGGGACATTCTCATTGGTTCAATGAGATGCCTGGAGATTTGGGGGATGCAAACCATATCTGGGAATCCAAGTTGGAATTTGGAGGGGTTTGGTGGACATTTCAGTTCTTCTTAAGAGAGTTTGAAGCATTACAAAATGTAGCACCTCTTCAAGATATTTGGCAGAAAGCGGGATTGAAGGATTATTTTGGTGCATCTCTGCCCAAACCAGATTTCCTTAGGTGCTATTACTTGATTGCAACTCTGAAAGCGACAGGAGATCGAGATCAATCAGGCACATTCCTGGTGCCCTCTCTATCAAACCAGGAGGAAATGAAAAAGTTTGAGTTGAACATAACTTTAATCAGGGAGGCTCTTCAGATGTATGGTACCCATGTACCCTCCGATCGAGACCCATTGATATCAGAATCGATGAAGAGCAGTAAGCTCAAGAAGCTGAAAGAGATGTGTGCCCTCACCCCAAATATTTCCATACCGTTGCATATGTGTCTTCAACACTTTGCATTTCCAGCTCAAGACCGATTCACCCAACCTCACAAGAAAATTTGGTACGGACTATACCTAGCGGAGACAGGGAGTCTGCCTATTAAGATGCGTGTGTGGATCCTCGACCAATTGTATGAAGCAGGCAAACGAGGAGTAAGGAAGCCTACTTTGAATGGTTGTTGTGCCATTACAAGAATCATCTACAGATGCCTTGCTTGTGATGTGCCGATCGCACGGGCCCTTACGTACTCACAGTTGCAATTCTTCCAGGGACAAAAACCAGGGGTTCAACCAACTAAAAGAATGCATGGATCTCTTGCCCATGTTCTGATTCCTCGCGAGTCCACCACTGACATCTTCCTTAGAGAAGAAGAACAGGTGGCCCCATTCACGATCCATCTCCAACGACCACAATCAGAGGGCATGGTACAACCTACTCCATCAGCCCCTCCACTTCCCACGGATGCTGAGTTTGCCTCCATGGCTGCATTGGCAGAGGATACATCCTTTGACTTTGAGAGCTTCTTGCAAACAACACAACTATCTAAGAGTGAGTTCTGTTCAGACACTGAAGGCCCTGGATCATCATCCCAGAGAGGACGCCCACATCATGAAGAACGAAGAGTACATTGGGAGGATGAGGCACACCACACTCACGTCAAAGGCACACATGAACAAGAGGAGGCATAGGAGCATGAATCAAAGGTGAGTGAGGAGGAAGCCCCCGCATATACGACACAAATCAAACGGCTATACAAAAAAATCAAACAAGTACAAAGAAGGCATAGGTTGTCAGAAGAGGCAAACAGAGCAATGGTGAACCAGATGCTACAAGTGGAGGATGTGGACCCTCATTTATAGAATCATTGAATCTGTTGGCAGACACCTGTGGAATTGTGGAAGCCATGCGGACCATGATACATCGCACCCCCCCTCAATACGACCAACGAAGGCTTGATACACGATCGCGAAGGGGAAAGATGATTCAAATGGAAGCCTCTACTGCACTCCCTACCGCAGCTCAAGAAGATGTTCACATGATCAGCCCTACCAACATTGATGCACCCGACGACAGCACACAGATACCGTCTCCACCATCACCTCCACTCCAGCCCACCAAACCCCTCACCATTAGCCTCCCCGAACAACCAACAGTCACCTTTAGTGAACCTATACCACACACCACCCTTTTGCCATCCTTACCTATCCCTACCTCTATCATTGCTAGCCAATTTTTTGAACCTCAGATAGGTCATCCCGCCACCCATCAAACCATTATAAGTCACCCATCTTATCTACCAGCTCTTGGACAACCACATGCCCCTACCCAAACATTAACACACCCGTTTTCCCTCATTACTACATTCCCTCTTTTCCAAACCCAACCTATTGTGCCCCGCTTAACCTCCTCAGAACCAACACAAACCACCCTGCCTCCATTTTTGGCAAACCTTGTAAATATGATGCAACAACTTGAGAATCATAATAGAAACCCCCTTTCCCAACCCACCCCCAATGGCCACCACTAACACACCACCCACCATTCCAGTATTCACAATTCACACTTCACATACAATCACGTCCGACCCCATGGACATTTCACCCTCTACGGGACCACTCACCACCACTTTTGTCTCCCCATCACTACTTGTCACTTCACACACATCACCACATACAACCACTGTTAGCACATCATCCACTTTTCCCTTCCCCATTTCCCGACCCCTTGCACCTTCCACCTCTGCATCCACCTCATTTAGTCATGCACTAGACACCATGTTCGGAGTTGTTGCCCAGCTTAAACAGGAATACAGATTATTGGAAGAAAACAATAAATAGCTTTGTACTCTGTCATCCCACCTCCAGGCATGTGTCAATGCCTTGGAGTTGAGTAATACTGCATTACAACATGAGGTTACAACCCTCCAGCAATCTCATGCGGAGCTCGAAGCCAAATATACTGAGTCAGGTAAAGTGACCGAGGAGCAACTCAACTATCAATTAACCCGCAATGCCCGATTACAAATATACTGAGTCAGGTAAAGTGACCGAGGAGCAACTCAACTATCAATTAACCCGCAATGCCCGATTACACTTAGAGCTCTACACCACACCACAACCTGACATTCCCGGCGCGGTCAATTGGGATGCTCTTCAACACGATCTTGTCAGAGGACTCAGGATCAGAGAACAAGAGCTAGCCACCAACATACTACAACACTACATTGATCACCCCGTGGAGCAAAGCTCTGTCAGAGACGACAAACACTAGGGGGGAGAGTGTTGGCATCATCTTGGAAGAAGCACGGGCATACATGCAAATATAGCATTGAGGCAACCAATCAATTTTTCTTCAATCCTCACATTATTTTAAAAGTGATTCTCATCACTAAAAACATTGTAAATACTGTTTCACCTTTTTATAGCTCCATTTTGTGCAAGCCGAGGAGTCCTCAAGCTTGAGGACTTTAGTAGTATTTACCTACCAAGTTTCATAATCTTCAGAGCTCGTTTGAGCCTCCAAAATAGCTTAGGAACCTAATTTTTAACTAGGCCGGACACTAGGTCTGAACAAGACCAAAGCTAGTCAAAAACTATAAATAGAGCTAGAGAGCTCATTTTTTAGGCTAGTTGGTTGTAGTTTTGAGCTTCTATGAGAACTTTGTTTTAATAGAAGTGATTCCATTGTCTTGCTCTCTTTGCTCTTGCCATGTGTGCGTGTGTGTGTATGTGTGTGCATGTTTGTGTGCTTCTCACTCACACACTTGTGCCTTCACTTGCTCGAGGTCTTCATACCATCCTCATGTCTTCACGGATTGACATTAAAGGAGGTGCTACTCATCACTGAGCTACAATATATATATATATATATATATATGTATGTGTATATATATATATATATATATATATATATATATATATATATATATATATATATATATATATATATATATATATATATATATGATACATTTTATTATTTTTTTAAGCACATAATAATGAATTTTTGTTTTTTTTATTTTGATAGGTTATTTTGAAGGTTGATTGGTTTCGAGTTGAGTATAAAGGTAGTAATTCCACCTAGAGGTCGGTCATTGTTTGAATAGTTTATTGTTTTATAGAGATAAAATAAAGTCATGTTGATGATTCATCATCAGATATTGATATATTGGCATCTCAAAGAGAAATTAGAATTATTGTACATGACAACAATAATAATCTACTTGATGAAAATGATAATACTCTATGTGATGATTCTACTAATGATGAAGATGAATCACAACAAATCGATATTAGTCCATCAATAGATGATTTCATTTATGATAACATAGATTTAACAATAGAAGAAATAATAGAAATCAACAAAGATAATGAAGATAAGACTATATTGATGTCTTACCAAAATGATGGCAATAATGGAAACACATGAGTAGATTAGATAGTAGATCCTACTCTAGTTATCAATCGTTAACTTGAATCATTTGAATGGGTATCAGACAATAGGTTATCCTTTATTCAACTATAATATAGGTGAACCCCACCATAGAGATGAAAACATGTTCTTTTAAGTTAGATCATGAAGCTTGGGGGTATGCCTAAAATTTTGTATATAGCTTTATTTTTGAGGAAGAAATTTCTCTCATGTATGTATGCATATGTGTGTACATATACATGTGTGTATTCATGTGTGTATTCATGTGTGTTATATGTATACATGTGTTAGTATGCACATATGTGTGTTTCATATGTATGTATGTATGTGCATGTGTGTAATATATGTATGCATGTGTCAGTATGCACATCTGTATGTATGCATGTGCATTTGTATGATAAATGCAAATGTGTTTATAATTGTGTATGCATGTATATGTATACATGTGTGCATGTATGTGTGATGTGTATGTATCTACATGTGTGTTTTATTATACGTATGTGTATATACATGATGTGTATGTACCTTTATATGTATTATGGTCCTTGTTGATTTGAGTAGCTGTATATAAAGGCATAAGGTTGGGAGGAGAGGCATCTCTCTCGTAGGTGGTGGGAGGGCTAGATGCAATGTGTATATATACTTCAACCATATGACAAACACATACAGGTACGAAAGTATGAAAAAACTATGGTTGAAAATATGATATGTGCATGTGTGTATATATATACCTCTGTACAAGGTTGGTTTTTGACTCAACAGGAACCCCCTTTCCTGACCTTACTTACTTGTACATGACTACCACATCAGATAAGGTTTCTTGAATGCACTTTTTTTTTCAAGGTTCGGGTCGATTTAATATATTCTATGTGTTATTTATTGGACTCATACATACACACACACACACACACACACACACACACACACATATATATATATATATATATATATATATATATATATATATATATATATATATATATATATATATATATATATATATATATATATATATATATATATATATATATATATATATATATATGTGTGTGTGTGTGTGTGTGTGTGTGTGTGTGTGTAGATATATATATATATAGATACATACATAAATCTAACAAATAAAAGCAATGCATACCATGCATTATATATATATATATATATATAGCAATGCATATCGTGCATATCACAACAATGTGCCAAAAGTATCCGTATCTCTTTCAAACACCACTTATGAGACCACCTAGCACCAAATTCTATCTCCAATGAACTAAGTACATAGTTTTTGTCTCTCTCATCAAACTCGCTACAAAAGAAAAAAATTCTCTTCTTGAATCTCTCGCAAGAAATCCGGAGAATACCGATTTATAGAAGAAAAGGTGTCTGGTTCAGTGGAGTTAGGCACATAAGCTTCCTGGGGAGGAATGCTTATTCTATCACTTGCCCTCTCCTTAGCCTGGGAGGTGGCTCCTTTGCCAGACTTTGCAAGTAACCTCTCCAATCTATCTAATAGACCATCAAAGTGCAATGGTGTCCTAGTGGAGCTAGAGCCATTGAACAAGCGGCTGGCTTCAAACATGGCTTGCGCCAATTCAACCATCTTAGCACAAAGCTTTGTTCGCTCTATCTCTAGATTGGCTCTAGGGTAACATTTTTCATGATCTGTCACATTTGGCCCTTCTTGGATTCTAGCCTGATATGCTTTAAGCATCATGTCTAGATCCTTAGGAGTGGGATCGGCTAGGACTGATCCTACTCTAGGTGGTGGTTGGGTTATGTGTGGGGGATAAGAAGGTTGGGGAATGGAAGGTGATGGATTGTCGAGAGATGGAAACGGTGATGGAGGGGTGGTGTGAGATTGAGTTTGAGATGTGAGTTCATTTATCTTTGCTTTTGTTTCTCTCAAGCTTTCCTCAAGCTCGCTCATTTTCTGTGCCCATTGTCTTTTCATTCTCTCCCAGCTATCTCTCCAAGCTCTTGTCCTTTTCTTGGTTATACTCTCTGTCTCACTAACCTCAGAACTCTTTTCCTGCCCTACTCCTTGAGTTTGCTGCAAAGCTTGAGCTCGGGTGACTACTTGCACTGGGGTTGTGGAAGTCACACTTCCTGTAGAGTCTACTACTAGTCCAATGACGTTGATAGGAGTGATTTTTGGAATGTTATTAGGGTTCGTTGGGCAATCTCATAAGAGATGCTCTTTTCCACAATCTTGACAGAAGCCCTGAATTGTCACAGGTTGGGGTTGTGTAGGGGCAGGCATTAGACAATCACGTATGAGGTGATCTCCCTGACATCTGAAGCATGGTCCTCTAAGGAGTGGGGGTCGTACCTGCCTAGGTGGAGGGCTGGAGTTGGGGTTTGTGTACATGACATTTGCATACTCAGGCTCCCCACTAGGCTCACTCGGTTCCTCATAATAGTATGACTCGTCATGCTCAGGTGACTGCATGTAATAAGCCTGTAGGCTATCAATGTGAGTAGAGTCAAAACTATGATCATCGGGATCACTCTCTGAAAGCAATGGAATCATATTGGCTGGAGTAGGGGGTTGTTGTGCTAACACAGGTTAAGGCCTTTGTTGGGTTTGATAGGGTTCCTGATAGGGTTGCTATGGTCTACCATATTGTTGAGGTGGGTACTGGTTCTGGTATCTTCCTTGTTGAGGGTATGGTTGTGGGTACGTTTGCCTAACTGCTTGCTTATTGTATGGGAAATCTTGCGCGGTGTGATTGGTGGACCTCCATTCTATGGTGTAGTACTCGTTACTAGGATTCACTTGGGGTTGGGCCATAATGGAACATACATTCACCATATGGTCATCTCCACAAGTATAGCATCTTTTCACTGGCGCAAACCTTGGTATTTTGTTTACTAGAGACTCCTAGCTTTTGAGCTACTTTCTCAGTGAGTTCCTCAATAGATGTGGATTGCGAGGATGAGAGGCTAGTAGAACTATCTGAATCTTTGTAGATTTTTGAAAGTTCTAATTCCTCCCCTAGGTTATCCTCGATGTCGATGCACATGTGTACACATTCTTCTATGGTCCTAGGGTCTTTCAGATACACATATGATCTGAGCGTTGTACTCAGTAATCCATCTAAAAACAAAGCCACTTGCTTGGATGGTGTGGGTAACTCGGACAGCGGACACCTCTCTAGGTACTGCCTAAACCGTCTTCCTGCCAATCTGACCGTCTCTTGAGGTGTTTGCTTAAAGCTATGAATTAGTGAGGAAGTGTTATGCCATATGCCACTCTTGGAAAACTCAGTAACGAAATCTTCTAACACTTGTTCTATGCTCCTAAACTGCCTCTCATGTAGTGGCTGAAACCACGTAAGAGCTATGTTTCTAAGGGTTAGGCCAAAAGCATTGTATTGCGTGAATAGGTCCTCAACCTGTTCAGCTCTCAATACTTGCCTAAATTCTGCCACATGGTTGTAAGGGTCCCTAGTGCCATCGAAGTAATTCTTCATGGACTTGACCAACTGGGTTGGCCTCAGGGTCCTAGTGTGCTCTCTAGGCCTTTTTTACTTAAGTGAATTTCGCACTTGATATTTGATCGATTCAAGTCTACTTTTGTTCCTTAGAATTTTTGCACTTAAGCTCTACTTAATGCTTGTATTTAGTTGATTAGTTCTCTTGGACTTGATTCATGCCTAGCGTTATTCTAATTAATCACCACACCTAAGTCGTACTTAGCCTAAGCTAGGAATTGACGAAGGAGGGTTGAGAGAACTTCCAACCTCAATACTCTGGTTGCTCAGACTACTGCACAAGCCCAGGTAGCCTTCTCACAAGCTTGGTACTCACCCTTGCTAGCTTGCTTTGGAATGCCTTGATTGCACACAATGTTCCTGCAAGGGTTCACCAGTTAACATTTCCCTGGATTACAATGAATTGATAGACACACCTCAAAAAACATAGGACCCCTTGAGACTAGCTCTCTACACCCCCAAAATCCTATGGCTACCTAAGTTCACCTAATGGCCAACTTAAAAATACTTGTTCCAAAACTCCACGTATGATTCTTACAAAAATGAGTCAAGGTCAACGTAGGATTCTCAACAAGCTTTTCAACGAGACCAAAATCTCCTCAATCGGAGTTCGTATGGTGAAGTTATGACCATTCAGGCACTTAGGGTTCAAAACAGGCTTTCAAGGTTCAGGAAATTCATCTAAGGTTTTTCTAGGCATTTTTCCCACTTCTAAGGCTCTAAGGTAGTCCCAATTTGTCACAAAGCAAGCCCAAAATTACCACAATTCAATTAATTATAACACCCCAAAAAATTATGCGTAAGGTCGGTGTATCACGATAGTCGCGAGTGTCGCAATAGATGGAAGTGTTGCAATAGGCCGAAGTGTCACGATAGTCGGGTGTGTCGCGATAGGTGGGTGTGTCGCGATACCTCAGTGTGTCATGATACCTCGGTGTGTCACGATAGATGGAAGTGTCGTGATACCTCAGTGTGCCGTGATACCTCGGTGTGTCATGATAGATGGAAGTGTCGCGATAGGTGGAAGTGTCGCGATAGATGGAAGTGTCACGATAGTCAGGTGTGTCACGGTAGTCCGGTGTGTCGCGATACCTCGGTGTGTCACGATACCTCGGTGTGTCGCGATACCTCGGTGTGTCACGATACCTCGATGTGTCGCGATACCTCGGTGTGTCGCGATACCTCGGTGTGTCGCGATACCTCGGTGTGTCGCGATACCTCGTTGTGTCGTGATACCTCGGGTGTGTCGCGATACCTCGGTGTGTTGCGATACCTCGAGTGTGTCGTGATAGACCAAAATATGATGAATTCTACTGATCAGTCTAGTGATTCTGGGAGCTCTCAAGCTGCGTTGTGTCGTGGTGCACTCAGATTCTCAATAGAGTGCATTTTTCGGTGATGGCTCGAGCTCGACGTCTCGGGACTTGCGTAGAAGGATTTCGTACCTGCAGAGCTTGCTGGAGATGGTGATGCTCCTAACACCTGCAAGAATCATGCAAAAAACACACAAGAAACAGACATGCGCTCTCGCTCTCCCTCAAACTCTCACCAAGAAAATGAGGAGAATGAAATGGAAGTGGGAATATGAAAGGAAGGTGGAGAGGAAGATGGAGATGAAGATGGAGATGGAGATGGAGAAAATGGTGAAAAACAAGAAAATTTACCTACTACTTACCATTCCAACGCGTCCTCTCTACGTCTTACCATCACACGCTCGTCCTCAAAGCTCGATCCCCGGCAACGGCGTCAAAAATTGGTGTAGCTCCGTGATGAGTAGCACCTCCTTTAATGTCAATCGAGGATGGTATGAAGACCTCGAGCAAGTGAAGGCACAAGTGTGTGAGTGAGAAGCACACAAACATGCACACACATACACACGCACACACACGGCAAGAGCAAAGAGAGCAAGACAATGGAATCACTTCTATTACAAAAAAGTTCTCATACAAGTTCAAAACTACAACCAGCTAGCCTCAAGAATGAGCTCTCTAGCTCTATTTATAGTTTTTGACTAGCTTTGGTCTTGTTCAGACCTAGTGTCTGGCCTAGTTAAAAATTAGCTTCCTAAGCTATTTTGGAGGCTCAAACGAGCTCTGTAAATTATGAAACTTGGTAAGCAAATACTACTAAAGCTCCTCAAGCTCAAGGACTCCTCGGCTTGCACAAATGGAGCTACAAAAAGGTGAAACGGTATTTACAGTGGTTTTTAGTGATGAGAATCACTTTTAAAATAATGTGAGGATTGAAAAAAAATTGATTGGTTGCCTCAGTGCTAGATCTGCATGGTGCACAATGTTGTGCAAAGCTCAACCTGGGCCGTGCTTATATACTTTTTACAAGGGGAGTCGATAGAGATAAACACAGTTGTGAGATACACAATAGTCAGTAAAATATACAATCTGACATTATCTCCGTGACCAAAAGTGCTACCATCTCAGTCCCACGGTCTGGGGGAATAGGCTCCCTAGACCCCGCAAAAGGGGGCAAGCCCCCCTAGACCCCCCAAAAGGGGGCAATCCCCCCTCTACACTCCCCCCATTAAGGTTCTATGGGGAAACCATGTGACACCATAGGGCCTTTATTTTCACCTTGAATGGAAACCCAATGGCCCGAAATTTTATGCCCTACCTAACCTAATGGCTAGGCTCACAAAGATCATCTATAACCATCAATGGTCACACATAGACCTCATCTGGTATCAATATCTCTTGCCCAATTTGACCCACAGTATCTAGCCAGAGATGATCCTTCTTCATAAAGAATACCATAATCAATGGTTCCTTTCACATACCTGAGTATATGCAAGCTTGACTTCCAATGTGTTTGGCAAGGCTTATTAGAGAACTAGCTTACTACTCCAACATCATAAGAGATATCTGGTCTGCTATTGCACAAGTAGATGAGACTTCCAACGAATTTCTTATATCTTCCAATATCCACTGGAGGTGAAGTATCTTCAATAGATAATTTTGTGTTGACCTCCATACGTGTATAAATTTCCTTGCAATCCTCCATGTCAAATGCCTTCAATATCTATCTTGCATACTTTTAATGAGAGATGAAAATCTTCACTGGTTCTGCCAAACTTCAAGACCTATGCAATAATGCATTAATCCCAAGCCTATCGTTTCAAATTCTGAACTCACGGGATCTTTTGTTTGTTGAAGTAGAGCATCATCATTTCCTGTAATCACAAGGTCGTCTACATAGAGTACAAGCACAATTGTCTTCCCTCCTCTCTTTAGAACATACAAGTTAGCATTAGAAGCACACCTTTTGAAACCTAGATCTAAGAGATACTTATCTATCTGTTGGTACCATGCCCTAGGGGAATGGGGAGCCTCAAACCCTAGTGATTGAGACACATATACCTCCTCCTTGAGGTCTCCATTTGGGAATGTTGATTTGACATCAATGTGAAAGATTGGCCAATGCTTATGTGTAGCCACAGCTAGTACTACTCAGATAGTAGTCATCCTTGCTACTCAGATAGTAGTCATCCTTGCAGTTGGGGCAAATTATTCACAAAAGTCAATGCCTTCAACTTGTGAATAGCCCTGTGCAACAAGTCTTGCTTTGTACTTTTCTAGAGTACCATCAGCCTTGTACTTTAGCTTCCAAACCCACTTGGTGCTAGTGACTCTATGCTTAGGGGGTCGATCCACTAGCTCCCAAGTTCCATTCTTCATGATATTGTTGTATTCTATTTGCATGGTAGCCCTCCAATTCAGATTGTGGAGTGTGTCTTCCACATTGGTTGGTTCCTTTGCTTCTTCCTTAAATCCATGAGGGTTGTGTTTATAATATGGTCACTTGCTCATCTCTGCTCCTCGGGGTTTGCAGAATCATAGAACTACCTCACCCAATGTGGTAATGGCTTTTCCACTTGGGTGACAACAGGTTGGTAACTTTCAGACTCATCATATGAAGATGATGCTTCATTCTCTTGTGTAGAATGGATAGCTCTTGGGCCAGGTTCATAGTGGATTGCCCCTTTGCCTGATGATTAAGTGGAAGCTCTCTTTTCGTCCTCCACTACATGTGGCTGCTCCTCCTTAAACACCACATCGCGACTCGCCATGATCTTCTTAGCCTCAGGCTCATTAAGCTTATAATCCTTCTTTGTTGTACCTTAAGAAGATACATTTGATGCTTTTGGGTTGAAGCTTGTTTCTCTCCCTATCTTGAACATGTACATAACATTCACTTCCAAATACTTTGAAATGGGAAACAGAAACCAGTGTAGGCTTCTTATGGACTCTTTCCATCAAGTGCCTTGGTGTAGCTTCGATTCAAGATGTAGAGAGCAGTGTTGACAGCCTCTCCCCAAAATTGATTAGGCAAACCCTTTCCCTTCAACATGCACCTTTCCATCTCCATGATGCTTCGATTCCGATGTTCTACAACACCGTTATGTTGAGGGTTATGTGCCACTGTGAGTTGATGCATGATTCCTTTACTCTTGCGAAAATCTTCAAACTCTGTTGATGTGAACTCACCACCACCATCTGTCTTGAATCTCTTCATCTTCTTCCTTGTTTCGGATAGCTAGCCCTGTTCTTGCTTTCTTGTGGAAATGCCTTCCTCTATTGCTTTCCCATCATGCAAGCTTCACATGGTTCCTTCATTTCTACAATCGATGGTAGGTGTGCAACCATACCCTTGTAATGCATCTCCTTCAATACAGGGTATCCAATGTGGCCGAATCTCTCATGCCAAAGCTTACTTGTGTGCAGATTTGTAGTGGTTGTAAGGGCACACAACTCATACAGGTTGTTTCTCCTTATGCCAGTCCCAACAATGTTGTTATTACTATCCATTATCTTAGCTCCTATCTTACTAAAAGATACTTGATTACCTTGATCAGTTATAGAAGCTACATAAAGTAGATTTTGTTTGATTTGTGGAACATATAACAATTTGAAAGCTGCCTGAAATCCCCACTAGAGTTAATGAAGAAACCATATCTTCACCCTCTACAAGACATCTTGCATTGTTGCATACCTTTATTGTGATGGGTTCCTTTACAGGCTATAAGGAATTGTAAAGGTTTTTTCTGCTCATCATGTGACGAACTGCACCACTGTCCAACACCCACGAGTCATTTGTCCCTGAATCTTCAACCGAGGAGCACACCTCCTCTATCGTAACAAATAACTCAAGCTCTATTTCTGTTGTGTTGGCAGGCTCCTTCCCCTTACCACCTTTTGAAGAGCCATTCTTCTCTTCTGCCTTCTTGATGTGATAGTCTTGGATTCTGTGTCCTTTCTGCTTGTAGTGGAAACACTCTCCCTTAAACTTCTTTTTTTCATTGTTCTTTTTGTCTTCATCTTTTGAAGAGTCCACTTTGCCTCCTTTGGCATTTGCTATGAATGTAGCATATGCTTTGCTACCACCACTCCTTGTCTTAGCCTGAGCTCCTCCTCCATGAGTAAGGCACTGAATTCTTCAAAAGTTAGTGGTTGAGGTCTAATTTGAGTATTAAGAGTAGTTACCAAACCATCAAACTTAGGTGGACAGATTCGAAGACAACTCCGAGCTAGCTCCTCACTTGACTTTTAAACACCTATTCCCACCATTTGATCTTGTAGATTCTTTATGCAAGCAATAAACACCTCTGTAGTCTCCCCATCAACAAACCTTTCTGCTGCTAGTTGATTCTCCCAATTCTGAATCCATGTCTGATTACGAGTTTCATATTGAGTTCTCAATATGTTTCATGCTTCACATGCTTTGGTAGTATGATCAATGAGAGTCAGAACATTATCAGAACTACTTGTAACTAGAGCACAGAGTGCATCTGCATTTCTATGTTTCCAAGCACATAAAAGATGAGCATTAGGAGGAATCATTCGACCAAGGCTATTTGGATCAGGTGTTTCTTGGGGATCATGATTAATCCTAAGAAGAGTCTCCAAAAGCTCATATGAATCAAGGATAGAAGTGATTTTAAACTTCCACAGGGTGTAGTTCGTACCATCAAGTTTACCTTTCCTACCATCATATCCACAATGGGATGACCAGCATCACTCTTGCTCTTATCTATGCTCCACCTACTCTTGTTGACGAACCGCCTTGATTCCTAGTTGTAGATGATGACATACTACTTGAAATCTTCTCTCTTTTATCGTTGCAATCTCTACAACCTCTGCATTTTTGCTTCTACACCACTCAGAGCCTCTTGAGCTTAGATACCATATAAGAAAAAATAGCACAACGGAATAGACCTGTAGACAGACTTGAGAGAAAAATGCAGACAAAGATAGATGCAGATTAAGAGACAGAGAACTCAAATTCTCATATTTCCAAGTGTAATGCAGTTACAACGATGGTGTTGTCCACATGTGCACTCCCAATGTGGAGCTTAGGTCGCAACTCTAGATGGGCTTACTAGTGCACAATGCTATGTAAAGCTCAACCTAGGCCGTGCTTATATAGTTTTTACAAGGGGAGTCAGTATACATAAATGCAATCGTGAGATACACAATAGTCATCAAAATATACAATCCAACAATATCTCCATGACCAAAAGTCCTACCATCTCAGCCCTATGGGTGTGGGGAGATCACGCGATGCCCCAAAGCCTTTATTTTCACCTTGAATGGCAAACCAATGGTCCGGAAGTTTATGCCCTACCTAACCCAATGTCTAGGCTCACAAAGATCATCTATAACCATCAATGGTCACACATAGATCTCATCTAACTTAGAAGTTAGGATTCCATAAATGTGTGGGCTCTCATATTGGCGTCTCCTCATAATGGGGGCCTTACAACTTAGAGCAACATGGATCATTTGTGGTCACATGAGGTTGGAGTATTGAGCATATCTAACATGATCGTCACGCAAGAACCATCGATGTTGAAAATAAATATTTTTTATTGAGATTCTTACTATAAACTAATCTCAACCAATCACCACGATAAGGAGAAGCGTTATATCCTTTAGTAGATATTCTTGCATCATGAAAACCATAAAAATATAATTAGATTAACTCACATGCAATTGTATACATATGAAATAAAAAAATTTACATCATTACTTGAACAGACACCATATTATAGAAAATCGTGTATAGTCCAAGCCACAATCCACGAACCATAATGTGTCTTTGAGTGTTGTAGAGAGAAGAGGCACAAAAGAGGAGCCCCAAAATTTTCAAATTAATGGACATAAATTTCTTCTTCAAAATACTAGAAAATCCCCTCGAAGCTATGTAAATGCACTAGAGGAGTCCTCTAGATGCATAAGCCCCAACTCATTGTAATATATTTCTTGTAAAATAGTAGGAAGTTAGAGATTGGTCAATAAAGTGTCGGTCACTTGTGTGAAAGGACCAATTTTAGGGCACATGTATATAAGTCACTTTGTGACTCTTTGTAAGAACTTTTTTTGCTGTTGTGAAGAAGGAGGACCAAAATTTTGAATTTGCTTCTTTCTTGCTAATTTTCATCTTCTCTATGATCTTTTGTGTGTGTGTGTGAAGCTTGGAATGTGTGTGTAGGACTGTTGTCTATCCCTCCCCATCACTTTTGAATGACTGTAGTGTGTGTGTGTGAACCAATATGAGTTGTGGAGTGAGTGTAGGTGTTTCCCGCCATTCACTGTTTTAGCCATAACTTGAAGAGCGTTTGTCAAATTTGAGAGAAAATGCCACGAATAGATGTGTCTCATTGAGAGCTTCGAAATGAAGCCATTATGGCCATATGTTGGAAGCAGCCAGAGGCACAGACGCCACGGAAGCATGTAAAGACAGAGCAGGGAGCCAGTCGGATCAATTTTTCAAACAAATATATTTCTTATTAATTCTCCAAACATTCAACAGTGATTGTTATCACTAATTGTAACATATGTATCATAGAAAACCCCATTTTGTAATCCATAGCTCCATTTTGTGCAAGCCGAGGAGTCCTCGAGCTTGAGGAGCTTAGGTAGAATGCACGTACCAATTTTCGTTATTTTTAGACATCGTTTACCCTTCCAAATAGCCTCTAGGACCTATTTTTTAACTAGGCCGGTCACTAGATGTGAAACCGGTCAAAACTAGTCTAGAAACTATAAAAAGAGCTAGAGAGCTCATTTTGGGGAGAGCTTGTTTGAGTAAAGAAGAGATTATAGCTAGTTTGAGCTTGTAAGAGTATTCTTGAGTAATAGAGCCAATTTCCCACCTTCCATTGTGTCTTGCTTGTCTCTTCATTGTGTGTGTGTATGTATATGTGCATCTTGGTGCTTCTCACCTTCACTCGCACATCATCTCACGTTCACGATCTTCATATCACTCCTACCTCTCCCACGGATTGACATTAAGGAGGTGAAGCTTCTTAACGTGGTTCTCACCATTGTGCTAGAGCAACACCAAATTTGGCGCCGTTGCCGGGGATCGAGTCTAGGACGAATGTGTGATGGTAAGAGTATAGCAAGAAGTGGCGTTGGAAGGTAAAAATTTCAGTTTTTGTTGTTGTTTTTACTTAGTTTTTAGTGTTTTTCACCTCCCCCACACTCCATCTTCATCATCGCATCATCATCTCCATTTCCAAAAAAAAAAAAATCAGAAAATTCACCATATCCACCCAATCACCTCATTTCCCCTCATTTGTGCATGCGAGAGAGCGAGAGAGAATTTTTGCGCTTGTGTGTGCTTGCGTTTTCTTGAGTTTTCTTGCAGGTACAGAGCTTCAGAGCATCAGGAGAGCTTCCAAAAGGTAAAAAATGTACTTTCTGTCAGAAATTTCCGAGTGTGGCGGACCATCGCGATGGTCTGCAACTTTTGGATTTTGAGGTAGGCGACCACACCACGAGGTAGGCGATCCCTGCGCATACACGGAACCACAGTTGCATTTCAAAAATTCGTTGTTTGGTGGACCATCGCGATTGGCTCGGACCATCGCGATTGTGTCGCACCATCGCGATTGGCTCACGCCATCGCGACGGCTCGGCCGAACCATCGCGACGGTTCGCTTTTTCGGACCATCGCGACGGTTCACTTGAGCCATCACGACGGTCCATTTGGACCATCGCGATTGTTCAGCTGACCCCGGACCATCGCGATTGGCTCACGCCATCGCCACGACAGTGCCACGTGTCACGATAGACCATCGCGACGGTTCATTTTTCGGACCATCGCGACAGCCCAAAATCGGACCATCGCGATTGGCTCAAGCCATCGCATCGCGGACCATCGCGACGGTTCACTCCGGACCATCGCGATTGTCCACCTTTGACCGTTGACCGCGCCATCGCGATTGTCCGCCTGATCACGCCATCGCGACGGTTCATTTTTCGGACCATCGCGACGGTCCATTTCCACGCCATCGCGATCGTTCACTTCGGGCCATCGCGACGGTTCGACCTCACGCCATCGCGATCGTTCACTTCGGGCCATCGCGACGGTTCACTTTCTCGCGCCATCGCGATCGTTCACTTCGGGCCATCGCGACGGTTCGACCTCACGCCATCGCGATCGTTCACTTCGGGCCATCGCGACGGTTCACTTTTTCGGGCCATCGCGATTGTCCAAATTCCACGCCATCGCGACGGTTCGCCCGGACCATCGCGATTGCCCCAGACCATCGCGATTGTCCACCCCCATCGCAATTTTTGGGCTCCAATTTTGACCAAATTTGAGGGTATTTTTGAAAAATTTTTGGACCATTAGACTCATAGGAGACCCCTTAGCTCATATTTGAAGGAAAACCTGATTGTCAGTTTTTACCCCCCAGGGCCTGAACGCTCATAACTTTTTCATCCAAAGCCCGTTTTTTGAGCTTAATAGCTCGTTAGAAAGCTCGCGACGAGTACTACGTGACCTCAACTGTTTTTTTCATAAAGAATACATCTATTTTTGGATAAGCTATTTTGAGGTTCACCTAGTTTGGGACTAGGAAGCCAGGGGGCACACATTGAAAATTTGGGCAAAAAGGGAAGGGACTTAAAAGGTGTATGTACTCAAGCATTTGATCATCCTACTGTGAATTGGTCTAATATTGGATTTTTCCAGGTCTAGCAAGGGCAATCCAAGGCAAGCCAGCAGGGCAGTGAAGACAGCAGAGCTTGGGAAGCGCGGCTTCTTGGGCAACAGGGCATCAGAGCAACCAGAAAAGCCGACTCGAGGTTGGAAGATTACTCAACCCCCTCAGTCAATTCTTAGCTTAGGCTAAACGGTAGTGTTGTGGATTAACGACGATAGGAACGCCTCAAGTTCAAGATACTTAATTCTTTCAAGTTTAAGACTACAAGTAAAGGTGTGTGTGACGAAAACCTAAAGAAAAGAACATAAGTCTGACGGAACGAGAACTCAAAATCATCATGGAAAGTCGAATTCCTGACGCATATATTAAGACAAGAATCCAAAGAAAATTAAAAAAGAATTAAGAAAGTGATAACAAAGAACCATTGACAATCTAAGTGTGTAATTGAGCGTGCAAGGAAGAAAATTAATGAACCTTAGATCGGGCAAACATATAGGTAAGTCGGACCGAAGAAGCCTTAGATCATCAGAGGTTAGTGTAAGAACTACCGCTCGATCTTGGGCTCAACAATTGAATAGTAATTACCCCTACGAGAGCTCAGATACTAGCGAATCAGAAATGGCATTTAGCACAGACAGACCAGAAGGAGGGTCTCATGTAGCATACCTAGAAAAACTAGAAGGACCCTATAGAACGCAATTAGAGTTTCTCCGAACCAACCGATTAGGTGCTCGCATCTATGAGGATGGTTTGCGAAGGCAAGTGGTGCAACTGCACAACCCTGATCAACCCATTGGATTGGAAAGACCAGTGGTGAAATTTGAGAGAGACGCTTACCTAGACAAGGAAGGAACCATGTACGTCCTAAGTACGCAACCAAACGATACTAATGAGTTTGGCACAATCCAATTAGAGACGGAAACGAAATTTCAACGAAAAGAACCGTTAGAAGAACCTAGAACACCGAGAGGGAAATCCGTATTAACAAGAGTACTCATCCCAGAGTGGATCCCTCAAGATAACAGGAGCACCGAGTTGTTTGTAAACAAAGAGACAGATGAAGCCTTTTGGAGGTACAGAAAGGAACACCCTGGTGAGATAGGCATCATTACAATTTATGAATTCAAGGACCCAGATACGCCTGGAAAGGTTGTATACCTGGATGAGACTTCAGAAAGAGTCTTTGTGGTGCCTGAGCGCGCTAAAAGCACATATACATGGAGAGGTGAATTGATCTTCCCTCCATCTAGAACGAACATAAATACAAGTCAACAAGGGGCAGGAACATCCTCAGCCCATGGAAATCAAAGAGAAGGAAATCACGAGAGACCGGAAGTAAGCTTCACTCATCCCATAGGGAGAGATAGAACAACCACGAACACTAATAGAACGGATAGACAAAGAGATCATGGAATACCAGGTGGTAGAGATGATTTTCCTCTACCTAGACCACGTGAACACGCAAGAGTATTGAGACCCACACAGTTAGTAAAATCAATGAAGAATTACTTTGATGGGACAGGAGATCCCTATGACCATGTCGCAGAATTCAAGCAAGTACTAAGAGCAGAACAAGTCGAGGACATGTTCACGCAATACAATGCATTTGGACTAACGTTAAAGAATACCGCTTTAACTTGGTTCCAACCTTTGCAGCAAAGGCAATTTAGAGACATCCATCACTTTTTAGAGTCATTCATCACGGAATTCTCTAAAAGTGGGATTAGGCATGACACGTCTTCGTTGATTCATAGCTTTAAACAAACCCCTCAAGAAACAGTAAGACTGGCAGGTCGTAGATTCAGACAATATGTCGAACGATGTCCAATGCAAGAGCTACCCTCACAAGCCAAACAAGTATCACTGTTCCTAGATGGCTTGTTGAGCGCTAAACTACGCTCTTATGTGTACCTAAAGGAACCCAGAACGCTAGAGGAGTGTGTAAGAATATGTATAGACATCGAGGACAACCTAGGAGAGGAATTAGAACTCTCAAAGGTCTATAAGGACTCAGACTGTTCTTCTCTAGCATCCACAAAATTGTCTAATTCGATAGAGGACCTAGCAGAAAAAGTGGCCCAGAAACTAGGAGTTTCTAGTAAACAGGTGCCCAAGCTACCAACAAACGTACGTTGTTACACTTGTGGTGGAAATCATTTGGCAAATGTGTGTCCCAATGCACCTCAACCTCAAGCCAACCCTAGTGGCCAATACTGTACAATTGAGAGGAGATATACAAATCATACGGCTCAAGACTGCCCATACAACAAACAAACCGTGAGACAGAACTACCCACAAACATACCAGTAGCCAAGTAGGTATCAAGGCCAATACAATGCTCAGCCTTATTACTATAGGCCTCCTCAGAACTACCCATACCAGGCTCAACAGAGACCTCAGCCCGTCTTAGCTCAGCAGCCACCCCCACCAGCGAATGTCATCTCAGTCAAATACGCTGCTGCAGAAGAGAACCTAAGTAGGGCCTTAGTGCCTTCTTCACCCTTGATCACAGAAAGTGACCCGAACTCAAACAATTTTGACTCTACTCATGTAACTAGTCCACCCGCTTATTACACGGAGTCACCAAAACATGTGGAGACATATCATTATGATAGTCCACCAATGGAACTGAGTTGGGAGCCAGACTATACTAATGTGATGTACGCAAACCCAAACCCACGGCCCCAACTGAGACAACAGAGACCATAGGGCCCTAGAGGACCATGCTTTAGGTGCCAAGGAGATCACTTCATTAAGGATTGTCCACATCCCCCAATAGCAAGGCAATCACAGTACTATAGCATCCAAGGCTTTTGTGCCGACTGTGGCAAAGAGCACATAATCAAAGATTGTCCTAAGAACCCAGTTAACGCTTCGAATGTGACGCCGATCAACGTGATAGGTATTGTAAACAACGCAGATGGATCCAACCCTACGTACGTGCCTATCCAAGCGATAACCAGAGCCCAGGTGCTCTTACAAAACCAACAGCTTAATAAAGAGAAAGTAGCCGGAACTAGTGAAGTTGCAGAATCTAGTAGTAAAAAGACAAAATCTTGGAAAGATTCTAGAGAAAGAATCAAGAGAAAATGGAGTAAGAAGATAAGCGAGTTGGAAGGAAGTTTAAGGGAATCTAGAGCCAAAATACAAGAATTGACTTCACAAGAATTAACCCAAGAAAATCCAGCTCAAGAAGCAGGATCAGTTTTAGCGGAACCCATACCAGAAGATCTAGACATGATGTTTCGTGCATATCAGGCTAGATTAAAAGAGGGACCTCAAGTAACGGAAATGAGTAAAAACTACCCTCGAGCTGATCTAGAAATTGAGAGAACTAAACTTTGCATGAAAATGGTAGAACTAGCACAAGCTTTGTTCGAAGCCTCTAGATATCTTAATTGGAATAACATGGCAAAACCGGAATTACACTTTCAAGGACTAATGGAGAGGCTAGAACACTTGATAGAAAGCAAAGAGAAAAAGGATCAGCCTAGGAACCCTATTGTCCCAGAGACACAGGAAAGGAATGCACCATCCCTGTCTCAAGTACCCAATACAGAAAGTCAAGACAATTTGTCTTCCATACATAGGTACTCACATGAATTTTTGAGAGAAATACAAGAAGAGAAGTGGAGAAAAGAACTAGGAACTCATCCTCCTATTCAAGAAGTAGACGACTTGCAGGAACAATTTCCCCAAGACATCCCCTCTATATATGATGATGTAGAGGTGGAACAACTGAGTGAACACACAGGATTTGAATCTAATTCTTTACAAGAATTACCTCAGTTCACAGGACCTTGGGAAGCAAAGTCTATTAGTATGAGAGCACCCACGATAATAGTGAGGAATGAAGAATCAGTGATCCCTAGGAACACGGAAGTGATCAAGAACACTAAAGTACAGTGTAATCTCACCCTGGAGGAATTGTTAAAGGTGAAACCAGAATTGTGGAAGCACGTAGCAAATCAATTCCCTGAGCTAGCTACCACACCCTCTCAGATAGGATCACATAAGAAGGTACCAGAGATACCCGTGGAAAAGATTGGAGACGTAAGCGAAGGAGAGGAAGGTAACACATATCTTCCAATAACCCATCAGGGCTACACCACGAAAGCCATCTTAGATTCAGGAGTCGGAGTAGCCATCGCTACCACCGCTTTGTGGAAACGTTGGGGTAAGCCAGCACTCAGACCCACCAGGATGAAGCTACAAATGGCTGATGGACACATAGAGAAACCGTTAGGCTTACTAGAAGGCATATCTCTCACCACTTGTGGTGTAGAATTTGAGCATACCTTTGCCATTTGTGATTTTGCGAAAAATCATGCATATGAGATGATATTGGGACGACCATTCATGCGTCAGTTGCAAATTGTACAAGATTGGGGAACTAATTCTTTGTACTTGCAACATTTAGGAGTGACTACCAAAGTCAATCTTAAAGACTATTCACATCGAGATGTACCCCCAATACAGTGGAATACCATCCATAAAACACCAGTAGAGACGGAATCTGTGCACTCATTAGAATCAGATCCTTCTTGGTTGCATGAGGACACCCATTTATGGATGTGTAAAGTAGCTAAACAAGAGGAAGAAAGATTAGAAGCCAGGACCTTAGGTGCAGAACAACATCCACGAACCCTTCAAGATCCAGCATATGCACCTGTAGTATTTCCAGACGAAGAGTTTGAACCCCATGGTTGGGCAGAAATACTAGCAACCATGGATGTAGCCATCAATGAAGAACAATGGACACCCCACTGTGACGAGGATGGCTATGACATTTCAGTTTTCACGATACAGCCAATCATGGGAGATGCAATTTTAGAAGAGTGTGAACCGAACTCTGATGCATTTGAGGATGCAAGCGATTTTGATTTAGAATCAATTATCATGGACCCAACCTTTGCATCAGAGGAAGAATATTTCTACGAAGTAGAGACCCACACTCAGAGACATGAGGAAATCACGAATGAGGTAAGGTTAGCCACTCAAGTGACTAACAAGAGTGAAGGCAAGAAAAGAAAGAAGAAAGAAACCATGTCAGAAAAAGAAGAATCTTTGTTTGAAGTACCCGAGAACTTCAAGAAATATGAAATCGAAGATAGAAGAATCATGATACGAATGCCTAATAGAAAAGAGAAGGACGGACAAGTATATGATAACCGAGAGAAGACCAAAAAAATAATAGTTGCCATAGAAGGAGAAGAAGAAAAGTGCACATATATAGGGCATGATTTGACGACTGAAGAAGAGGAAGAGTTAGTTGCCCTATTGCGCGAATATAGAGATGTTTTTGCTTGGAGTTATAAAGATTTGAAAGGAGTGGATCCAGATATATGTTCTCATAGAATCCCTATGACTCCAGATGCAAAACCGACAAAACAGAAACCTTACACGTACAATGATAACTACGCTGCGAAGATTAAAGAGGAGATAGATCGCTTGATAGAAGCAGGATTCATTTACGAAATTGAGCATACCGAATGGGTATCCCCCATTGTGGTTGTGCCCAAGAAGAATGGAAAATTGCGTGTGTGTATTAACCTTAAAAAAGTTAATGCCGCCACGATTAGAGATAGTTATCCTCTTCCTATCACAGAACACCTGTTGGAGAGAGTTGCGGGCAAGGAAGTTTACAGCTTTCTTGATGGATTCTCAGGCTATAATCAAGTAGCCATTGCTCCAGAAGACCAACACAAGACGGCTTTTGCCACTGAATGGGGCATATTTGCATTTCGTGTGATGCCATTTGGCTTAACAAATGCACCCGCTACTTTCCAGCGACTCATGTGTCATGTTTTTAAGGAATTCTTACGCAAGAGCTTGGAAGTTTATGTCGATGACTTATGTGCTCATTCAAATGTAAGACAGACGCATATTCCAGAGTTAAGACAAGTATTTGACAAATGTCGAGAATATCAGGTTTGTTTGAACCCAGAAAAATGCGTTTTCATGGTCAGACAAGGCAAAATTCTAGGACACATTGTGTCAAAGAACGGAATCTCTACGGATGAGGAAAAAGTGAAGGTAATTGCAGAATTACCTAGACCAACCAATGTGAAAGAGGTACAGGCATTTATGGGCCATTGCGGATATTATAGGAGATTCATACACATGTATGCAATCATAGCCAAGCCTCTGTACTCTCTTTTAACCAATTTTGAATGGACAGATGAATGTGAAAATTCATTCAATGAACTCAAACGACGCCTGTGCTCAGCACCTATATTGACAACCCCAGATTGGAGTAAGCCATTTCATGTACATGTGGATGCATCCAATTACGCCATAGGATGTGTGTTAGCACAACCCACGAATGAAGGTAACATAGATCTCCCCATAGCTTACGCGAGCAGACAATTGAACGCAGCAGAAAGAAATTACACCACGACGGAACGAGAAGGATTAGGGATGATCTACGCAGTAAAGAAGTTTAGGCACTACTTGTTGGCCAACAAATTCAAGTTCTTTACAGATCATCAAGCCCTATTATATTTAGTCAACAAACCATGTAACACAGGACGACTAATACGTTGGTTTCTATTACTCATGGAGTATGATTTTGAAGTGGTAGTCAGGAAAGGAAAGACACATCTTAGAGCCGACCACCTTTCAAGATTAACCTCAGGAGAAGCTCCTCAAGGAGTAGCGGATGAATTACCAGATGCATACTTGTTTAACCTTGAGATAGCACCAGAATGGGCTAAGCCTATAATCCCTATTCTGACATACGGACCCAAGAATCCTAAGATAAAGATCAAAGAGGGAGAGATTACCAAATCTCAGAGATACCAAATAATGGCAGGAAGTATATATAAACAGGATAATCAAAAGATTCTTGCTTGTTGTGTAGATGAATTAGAACATGCGAATTGGTTGCAATTAGCACACGTAGGTGCACTAAAGCAACATCATTCAAAACATCGAACATTACAGACTCTGCATAGATTAGGAGTATATTGGCCTACGATGGAAGCAGATGTCTACAAGTTGTGTAAGGAATGCAGTGTTTGTTGTGAAAGACCACCAGTAGAGCATGCTACATTATATCATGTGTCTCTCACACCAGACTGGAGTGAACCTTTAGTGACACACTTGAGGACGAACACATTCCCTCAAGGCATGACCTTAGCGCGACAACGCAGTCTAGAGCAGGAAGCTCAAGACTATTCACTTATTGGCGATAATCTATACAAAAGAGGACGAGATGGATATTTGAGACAATGTGTTCATGAAAGCGATTATCTGAGCATACTAGAGACTGCACACCAAGGTGTTGCAGGAGGTCATTTTGGACCAGATAGGATAGTCAAAGCCATCCTCTTTGCAGGATTATGGTGGCCCACTCTTCACATGGATGCACATACCTATGTCAAGAGATGTGATGTGTGCCAAAGAACTCAGTTTCCTACTCGCAGAGATGAAATGCCATTGAAACCCATGATGGGCGGACGTGCATTTTCTAAGTGGGGTATAGACTTTGTAGGACCCATTAACCCCCCTGCTAAAGGTACACATGCTGAATACATTATTGTTGCTACAGATTATCTTACGAAATGGGTAGAGGCAAAAGCCACAAAAAAGAATGATGCTCACACGACTGCAAAATTCTTATTTGAAAACGTCTTTACAAGATATGGATTGCCTATAGAGTTAGTGAGCGATCGAGGCACTCACTTTCTAAACCAAGTCATTGAATATTTGTTACAGGATTTTATGGTGATTCACAAGAAATCTGCACCATATCATCCTCAGGCCAATGGTCAGGCTGAAAGCACTAACAAGATACTTTGTACCGTACTGACGAAACTCGTGAACAACAAACATTCAGATTGGGACAAACAGCTACACCACGCTGTTTGGGCATATCGAGTGGCCTACAAGACCGTACTCAATGCAACTCCCTTTCAGATGGTTTTTGGTCAGAATGCTGTGCTTCCTTTGGACTTCTTAATACCGACCCTTAAGGTTGCACAAGAACATCAGTGGACCGGCCATGAATTATCAGCAAGAATAATGGACTTGGAACGATTAGGAGAAACCAGGCTGAAAGCAGCAGCAGGAATATACGCAGCGAAGAAGCGACAGAAAGCATATTTTGATGCACATGTGAAAGATAAAGGCCTAAAAGAAGGAGATTTAGTTCTAGTGTATACATTGAAACAGCACGCACGGAAGTTAGAAAAGCGAGGTTATGGACCTATGATCATTAACAGACTTTCGACTAGTGGAGCAGTACAGTTAGCCACCTTAGAAGGAGATATAATGCCTAATTACATTAGTGGTTGTAGAGTCAAGCTATATCAGGAACCTCTTACTGAGGATATGCTTAGACGACTCACATTGGCAAAGAAGCGTAAGGAGGAAGAAAATAGAATACGAGCTGAAGCTCAGGCAGAAGCCATAGAACGCATTAAGCGCATGAAGCTAAGAAGACAAGGACTAGGGAGAGAACATTATAACCATCAGGAAACATCACCCAGATATCCCATGGCCATGTGTCAAGTAAAGTCAACCACTCATCCTAGCATAGTGGATAGGAGACCATTCATTACAGTTAGGCTAGGGCACGGCAACCCTTGCCAAGAACTCAGGGCTTTAATTGACTCAGGTGCTGCGACTAGTGCGATTAGATGGTCCCACTATAAGGATTCAGGAATAGAAATGCGGCCAATTGAGGCATACCTCATAGGCCTAGGAGGCATGGAAACCCCTTGCATGGGTGAGGTGGACCTTCCTATCCTCATTAAGGATATGATGATGACAGCGAAGCTACTAGTGTGCCATGATGACGACCTGATAGAACCCCTAATCCTTGGCCAAGATTGGCTATACGATCACTCAATGGACCTAAATCTTAGACAAGGCTCCTTACAGATTGGAACCTTAGAGCAGAAGCGAGTGATACCGCTTGACTTCCCTAACGGCATTCCGCCTGACGGTTGTGACCCTAGACCCTATGAAACGCATGCGACGGAAGACCGGAAGATCTTTGATCAGCTCAGTCACGCTACGCCTACACCAACCCACTCAGGATGGGCTATAGGCAGTTGTCAATCAGAAGGACCACAGGAGATCTTCCCGGGGACTTCCTGCAAACTAGAAGAGGCAGCTACCCAACCGCAAGGGCAGATGGACACAATCAGCGGTCAGGTGGGTTGCATCAGCGGCCAAATGAGAACGACACCCTGCGGTGCTCATCCTTCCAAACTTGTTGCGGACTGGCCTAGATTAAAGTTAAAGAATGCATCACTTCCTAATGGGCAGGTCACACAAGTCTTGGATCTCCCTTCTTTTCCAAAGCAGAGCGTCCATCCGACCTCTCACCCTCAACCACAGCAGAGTCAACTACAACGAAGGAACCCAGACCGACGGCAGTATCAGAAGACACAACAAGGAAGGCATTCTAGACCACCCAAAGGAAGCGGCACCAGACAAATATGGGTGCCAAAAGGACAAAAAGCACCGAAGAACTACAACCAAGCAAAGATCGACAAGAAAAAGGCAGTGCAGAAACAGATTCGATATCCACCATCCCCTCGACCTCCTTCTACAGATCCGAGCATTCGACAAATTTGGATCGCCAAGAAATACCTTACCCATAGACCCACACCCACGCAGATTTGGGTACCCAAACCATGTATCATAGCTCAATCCATGAGCCATGTAATATATAATCCTCACAAACTTTTCCATCCCTCGATACTACCACACCCGATACCACCTTTTGCCCCTCAGCAGAAACCCACCACCCATTCAAGAACCCTTAGGAAATGGATACCGAAGTTTGTCCAACCGTCTTCCCTAACCCCATGTCTGACAAAACTACCCCCCCGACTAACATGCAAACCTTGTACTAAAATACTAACCATTAAACCTTGTAATAATTCACCCACCATCATCACACATCACTCTCATCTCATCAAGAAATGTATGCATGATCTGAAACGTGTAGGAGTCTAGAGACCCGCACTAGTGCTGCAAGAGACATTGCATCCATCACATCACAGCACTTGGCTACACGGGTTACGCATCAGTTATGGAAAGGGATTGCGGTCTCACTTTAATGGGATCATAATTAATTTCCATGCTAATGTGTTAATCTTTTGTAGCAGATCTCTCTCATTAGCGCATCCGTCACCATGCAAACCGACGAAGGAGCATCAGGAGCAGGCCCCAGTGTAGCGGCAGTGCCCCTCAACGTATTACAAGCAGAATCCCACCCAACTGCTCCACCACCGGAATTCCAAGGATTTCCAGGGCCCATGCCGATCGACAACCCACCTATGGGCTACACTGAAAAGATACACCGGAACTCTCATTGGTTTCAGGGACTTGCAGGACCCCTTGCGGACGCGGACTTTATATTTGAATCCACTTTGACATTTGATGACCGCACGTGGGGAAAATACCAGTTCTTCTCCAGAGAGTTCGAAGCCCTACAGAGCACCCAGGATTTAACTCACGTTTGGGCCAGAGCAGGCTTCACGGAGTATTTCAGTGATCCTCTGCCCAAACCGGATTTTTACAGGTGCTATTACTTAATCACTACCTTGCAGACCTCCGAGAATAAGGATATCCCAGGAACCTTCATTTTGCCCTCTTTAGTGGATGATCCACCTTACAAAAGGTTTTACCTATCAAAGGATTTAATCAGAGCGGCCATCAAGATTCATGGAACCCACACACCCACAGATAGAGAAAGATTAATTCCAGATCCTATGAAACGTGGGGACGTCACTAAGTGGGAGGAGATCTCGGCTATTACACCTGAGCTGTCAAAGCCACTAAGGATATGCATGCAACACTTTGCATTCCCCGCTCAGGATAGATTCACCATGCCACATAAAAGAATATGGTTTGGTTTGTACTTGGCATGTACGGGACCGCAGACTGTTGATCTGGCGAGCTGGATCATAGACCAAATGTATCTGGCACAACACAGATGGGAACGCAAAAAAGTGCTTAATGGATGTTGTGCACTCACAAGAATTGTGTATATGTGCTTGGCTTATGACTTGCCAATTGAGCGTGCACTAACAGGAGAAGAACTGAAGGCATTCAAAGGAACAACGAAGAAAGCCAGGAAGCCCAGTAGAACACGGGCAGGTAAGCGCATGAGAGGCACCATTCCTTGCCTTCAAGTGCCAGAGTCACCATCACCACAACCTTCTCCAGAGCGATCACCAACAGAAGCCGCTCCTACTGTGCAGCCTATTCGCATAAGGTTGTCCAGACCAGTGGTCACGGAGGGAACGACTAGTACCGCTGCACCTCAGGCAGCAGCCACCACAGAACCCACCACCAACACATCAGAAGCTCCCACCACTATTGGTGCGGAAGCCTTTTCCTTCCCCATACCACACATGGAGGCAGAACCCATAAACACAACATTTGATTTTGAGATGCCGGATGCATTCTCAAATGAATTCCAATTTTCAGAGGCACAAATGTTTTCTCAGGAATACGAACGCCCTAGTTACCCGACCACACCGCGGGATCTGCCACAAGGACAAGCTGTGTCAAGCTCTGATGATGAAAGAACTGCCACCGACGATGACGAAGGTGATGACGAAGCCAGCCAGGGCACGTATGATTCCCAAGGGCAAGGACAGACAGATGACCAAGGCCAACAAACCGAAGCACACGGCGACACCAGCACATATGAAGATGAGACTTTCGAAGCCGCAGCATACACGCTGGCCATCAAGAAATTATATCGAACGATGGAGAAAGTCTGGGCACGGAAGAAGTTAACTGAAGAGGAGAGCCAGGCATTAATTGAACAGGAACTCATCTCCGGGGGATTCGAAGACGCATACATCAAAGGGTTCAGAGAATTAGTTAAATCGGTCGGCTCCAATGAAGCACTCAGGTACTTACAAAGAAAACAACTACCACAGTTTGACCCTCGCCGAGTACGACTCCTTTCAAAGCCCGGAGAGTATATTCGCGTACCAACAGGAGCTCAATCTTCAGCACAAGCCAGGGAGGCACGCCTCGTCCCAGAAAGTTCATTGACCGCAGAAACCATCCTTGTAGATTCCCCACCACGTACTACCGTTGTACATACCACTACTATCCTCGAAATAACATCCACACCTTCTACTCCTCTCTCACCTCATGTATCACCGACCCATCCTGTATCCCCCGCACACCCACCTGCTCCTCCAACATCCACACCAGTCCATGGCAACATCGCCACAACCTTTACCCTGCCCATTCATTCCACCATGCCCGCACCCACCCCACCTCGTCTACTTGTCAATCCCTTCATCCCTTCATCCTTCCCACCCTTTCCCCCACTTTTAAGACAACCTTTCACCTTTCTAACCCCACTAACCTTCTCACCAGCTTCACCTCCTCAACCCACCGTAACCCCTGTTTCCCCTTTTCACCAAGCTGCTCCAGCCAGCCCCCATGTAAATTACTCCACATTTGTAAATCCCGTCTTCACACCTACACAACCACCCACTTACACACCGCTTTTCACAGTCACCGCACTTGGCACGACCAACGGCATGGACATATCACCATCCACCTCACCACCACCCACTCCACTCACAGCACCATCCTATTTAGGCACGTCACAATTTTCCACAATCACCACTGCATCCACCTTCCCAACCCCATTCCCCATCCCTGCTGCATCTACTTCCACTGCATCCTCAATTAGCACTCCATTACTATTATCACCCTCCATAGACACGGCACTGCAACACATGTTCACATGCATGACACAAGTAAGAGATGAGTTCGCATCTCTTGGCAACAACTATCAACAGCTGCAGAGGACTACGAATGAATTACAGTCGCAGCTTAATTCACTATCAATTGAGAATGCCTCACTGAACAGTCGATACCAAGATTTACGAGAGGCCTATCACAAATTAGAACTAGAAAGTGAAGAGAAAACCAAAGAAGCCACGGCGGATTTGGACAATCTACTTCGAGCCCAAACGATTAGAAACGCGACACTGATAAGGAATATGGGCCTGCTCAGAAGACACCTAGCCGCAGCCCAGGAGGAGAACGTGAGACTCCAAGCGCAGAATAGAGAAAACTTGGAAGCGGCTTTAGATCATCCAGAACAACCACTAAGTCCGAGCATATTCAAGGCAATCCCATCCGAGTCGATGCGGATGTTGTTGGATGACCATGTTCGATTGCTCGAGGACTATGATCGTATGAACGAAGAACATCAAAAGTTAAAGGAAGATCACAAGCTACTACAGCTCAGAGAACCGGCAACACAACAAGCACAAGCAGCAGCAGAATTACCAGCACCTGTGGACCCTGCCCCTGAAATTTTGGAGGAACTCAACGCACTCCGGGCCCAGGTAATAAATCTTGAATCTAGAATTGCAGTCTATGAAGCACCACCAAGGCCAGACTCCCCACCTGAGCTACCAGCTGAGGAAGAAACCGTCACTATCCCGGTGGAGGAGACCTTTGAAGAGGCATATGAGCCGATACCCATCCCAGGCGGACGTGTCACGGCCGAAGGCCAGATGACATATGAATTACCTACCCCCGCGTGGATGAAGACAGTTGAAGAACTCGGAACGACACATTCGGCCAGAGTAGAGGCACAGTTACATGCCATGGCCATGATTGAAGAGAGAATTCTACAGTCACCATTCTTTGCTCATCTGGCCCCGCGACGATACATATCTGGGCATGAGCTCCAATATAAACCGTACTTCATGTTAATGGCCGAATACCAGTTAGCCATAGAGAAAGAAACAGGCATGAAACCAACGCATGCAACTCAATTCGAGCCGGAGGACTTGCCACCAAGTGCACAGAGAGGTGAAATCCATCAACCAGACTGGCGTAGAGATTTATTGCAAAACTACCCCGAGATGATGAGCACATGGGTGAAAGCGCCGCTGCACTTAAAATTTAACCCATGCTGGGGACCAGTCCCACGACGCCGCTCTTGGACTGCCTTCGCTATTAAGGTACAGAACAATAAGCAGTGCCAAGACTGGCTGAATTATCCCTATTTCAAGCCACCAATCGAGTTACCCACAGTAGGCTACATGATGGCGACGATCCGCCACTGGCTCCCTAGGTTAAAGCATATGAATGATATTGCCGCGCACATGACTGTCAAAATCTTTGACATGATGCAAATGATCTTTAAAGTCTTCCGACGCGTCAAGGCTCCCCATGTAAACACCCCGGGCTTTGAGCATGGCAACTTTGATTTAGTCTATGATATGAGCACAACGCCATCGCTACGAGTGTGTTACGCCTGGCACTGCAGAATCAAATACCTAGCGGCATGCTACAAGCAGACATTCGAAGAAATGTTCACCACCGGCTTTTGGGAGTACCATTCAGAGGTATTTATAAGCAGGCCCACACACTTATTGCAATTATTCGCCTGTGAACGAATGGTGTACTCCACACATTATCAGCTCCCACCACCAGACGAGCCGCAACCTATCGACTGGGAGAAACTCGAGGCTGATCTAGCCCGAGGCATTCGTATATCAGAGCACACCCTCGCTCAAGACCTCCTACAGAACTATATCCGGCAGACCTCACAACAAGGTTCTGTCAGGGACGACAGAAGCGAGAGGGAGGGGGGTGTTGGAAGCAGCCAGAGGCACAGACGCCACGGAAGCATGTAAAGACAGAGCAGGGAGCCAGTCGGATCAATTTTTCAAACAAATATATTTCTTATTAATTCTCCAAACATTCAACAGTGATTGTTATCACTAATTGTAACATATGTATCATAGAAAACCCCATTTTGTAATCCATATCTCCATTTTGTGCAAGCCAAGGAGTCCTCGAGCTTGAGGAGCTTAGGTAGAATGCACGTACCAATTTTCGTTATTTTTAGACATCGTTTACCCTTCCAAATAGCCTCTAGGACCTATTTTTTAACTAGGCCGGTCACTAGATGTGAAACCGGTCAAAACTAGTCTAGAAACTATAAAAAGAGCTAGAGAGCTCATTTTTGGGGAGAGCTTGTTTGAGTAAAGAAGAGATTAGAGCTAGTTTGAGCTTGTAAGAGTATTCTTGAGTAATAGAGCCAATTTCCCACCTTCCATTGTGTCTTGCTTGTCTCTTCATTGTGTGTGTGTATGTGTGTGTGCATCTTGGTGCTTCTCACCTTCACTCGCACATCATCTCACGTTCACGATCTTCATATCACTCCTACCTCTCCCACGGATTGACATTAAGGAGGTGAAGCTTCTTAAGGTGGTTCTCACCATTGTGCTAGAGCAACACCATATTCGGAGTTCGGAGCTGGGGGAAACATTCGAATTTGTGCTTATTGCTATACGTGGTATCGCGGCAGACATTTCCAAAGATTGGGTGAGTTGGAGAGATAGTTGAGCCCTTTCTCATGCATTATAACTGAACCACTTCACTTTCCATCACGTGTGCACATGTCCTCATACACTTGGTTCATGTGGTTCTTCGGATTTATAATTAAGCATGTGTCAATCCACCACTATATGGACTTGTGGGGCAAATGAGATTTAGTCTCTTTGACACAAGTCCCTAAGACCTCCTGACTTAGGTACACACGTTTTTTGGTGCCGTTGCCGGGGAACCAACTCAAGGTGCCTTCGTGATGGTTATAGCTCTGGAGTGAAGGAATCATACTTGTAGGAGTGAATTCGTTCAGTGGCAAGTAGTCAAACTCTTCAGCACTTGTTATTTCACATCCCTGAGGTATGTGTAATGAGTTTTTAGGTTTAGAGTTAGGAGTGAAGGAGAGAAGGAAGAGTTAGGGTTAGGTCAAGGAGGGAAGTGGAGTAGGAGTAAGTTGAAATCACCAAGAAAAATCCCAAAAAAATTACCAAGTTAGTGTAGAATAGGCTTCAGGCATCACAAACTATAAAAACCAAAAAATTTAGTTCATTTGACACTTTCTCTGGAACTGGTATCGTGTGCAGACAACGACCGGTATCGCCTAAGCAGTATCATGCTATACGAGCCCAAAAGGCTACCTTGTGAGCTCAAATCTTAAGCATTTTGTGTTTTGAGCGATTTTGGCTATAGTATCGCGATCGGTTGAGTTGTGGTATCGCAATACCAAAACTCCCTAGTATCGTGATACTCATCGAGTATCGTATCGTCGCATACTACTTGAGGTATCACGATACCATTTTTGGTATCGTATCGTCAAGTTGGTGTCGCAATCACGATCTACCAGTGGTATCGTATCGCGGTCCACTTGGTATCGTATCATCTGCCATAACAATATCGTATCGTGAAAAATACTAGTATCGTATCGTGTACCTAGTATCGTATCGTTTAACCTCCATAGTATCGTATCGTGAGGAATTCTAGTATTGTATCGTGCAAGGTTGCGGTATCGTATCGCCACTTGTGCTAGTATCATATCGCAAGAGTTGCTAGTATCATATCGTGCAACCCAATAGTATTGTATCATGCACTCAGGTGGTATCGTATCACCTGAGCCATTCAATATCATATTGTGCAGTGCACTAGTATCGTATCGTGCAGAGAGTAGTACCGTATTGTGAGGATTTTGGTATTGTATCGCCACTTGTCCTAAGTATCGTATCATCATCTGCAGATGTATCGTATCGCGGTAAATCTTGGTATTGTATCATCTCAAGCCTTGGTATCGTATCATGGCCAGACTGGTATCACCTAATGTAGTATCACCAGAGTGGTATCGCCCAGAATAATTCAAGCTATCTGAGGACAATATTAGAGATAAATTGAGGAGCCAATTAGGGGATAGTGAGGAACCAAGATAGCCCAGGAGAGTGAATGAACTTGAGATCAGGACGAGTGCTAAGTAGTCGGAGGAGTGTTATTTCATCTATAGGAAGTGCAACTCAGGCAAGTCATCGCTCTATCTATTTCGACACCTCTAGTGACTCGGAGGAAGAGATACCAATGGCTTCAGAACACATGCAAGGTTCTGTCCCCAGGAGAAACTTCATGTCCACAGTAGAGGGGGAATATCGTACCTCTCTGCAATATGTGTCCACTAAATCCCAGGAGATTCCCATCTACCTAGAAGGTTTAAATAGATCAGTAGTCAGGATGGTAACTTCCACTGATTCTACAATAGTGCCCAGATCGGAAGTCAAATATGAGGGAGGAGTGTACATAGACAAGTTAGGTCACATCTATGTGGTAACAGAACACCCAGACCGGATCAACGAGAGAGGAGGATTAGAAGGACAAGGAAATTCAAGAAGACCGGACTCTAATGAGTTGGTAACTACACCCAGAGGAAAATCAGTAGTAACTTGAGTTTTGAGAGGAGATTTGATACCTCAAGACGATTACCTATTAGAGGTCTACTTGATCCATGGAACAGATTTATTGTTACAAATTGACTCACCCACACGCGGACAAGAAGAAAGCCCAATGACTTTCTATGAGTTAAAAGATCCTAAAGAAGAGTCTAGAGTCACATACCTAGACAAGAACCAAAGAAGGTATTGGCTAGTTGATGTCATTGATAGGGCTCAATTGAAGTATATGGGATTGCATGTATTCCCTCTGCGAGAATAGACAAATACCTCTCAAAATCCCTTTGGAATGCAATAGGAGTCGGAACATACGATGTGGGGGAGACAAGCCATCTGAGTATTCCATACCAAACCCATGTGCAATTCACAATGCAAGGGCTGCAATCACACAATCAAACTCACCCAGAATTAGGCAACCAACATCGGCCACCAGTGAGGCCAAGACCACCACTAGGAGTGCAGCCTGGAATGCCTCCAATTAGACCAGCAATCTGTAATGCCTAGACCACCCAAACCCATAAGAAGATTAAGACCGATTCAAGTGGCTAAGTGTATGAGAAATCATTATGATGGGATGGCAGGAAGTGACAAGGAATACACAGCACCATTAAAAGCCATCACACGAGCACAAACAAAAGGACAAGAAAGAAAACGAATAGACTGAGAGCCAGGGAAGAGTAAAACCCTCGAACCCAGAATACAAGTAGTGGAAGATTCAGAGGACCCACGTGAGAATATCCAAACAACAAAAAGCCAAAAGTGGAAGGACAAGAGAGAAAAACTCAAGGAAAAATGGATGAAAAATAAAAACAAGGAAGACAAAAAGGACACACTAGGCAATAAGAAAGCTAGAGAACCCGAAATTCAGGATGAAATTCCCATTACATGGCAGACACTAGAGCCAGACAAGCCAGGATCAATTCTAGCACACCCAAAACCAGACGATTTAGACATGTGGTTGAAGGCGTATCAAGCTAGAATCGAGATTGGACCAAATATAGAGCAGCACAAAAAGCTTTACTCACAAGGGGAGTTAGAAAAGGAGAGGCTAGCGATATGTAGAAAACTCATAGAGGTAGCTTAGGCCACCCTGGAGAAGACTATCCCAGCCCTTCCTGAGACAAGAATATCTAAGAATCAATACCATGACTGTATTAAAACTAAGGAACAGAAACTAAAAGAAAAGGACAAAAAGGAAGAAATACTGAACACCCAAGACAAATCTATGTCCACAGTCCTTGATTTAGAGGTTGAGTGGCCAAAAGAGTCGTGGACTAGAATTCGAGAAGATCAATGGAAAAAGAATGGAGTTGCTAAACCACCTTTTGAGGAATTAGATGTGGAAGACTATCAACAGACGCCAAATTTGGAGGAAGTATATGAAGAAGTTTCTAGGCTGGACCAAAATAGGGAGGAAGCCTAGAGCATTTCTACTCTACCAAACTACATGGGAGATTATGAGAAGGAATCCATGATTTTCCGTGCTCCCACAGTACGAGGAAAAGAAAAGGAGTCTTCAGACAAAACCTCACACAATCTAGCAGAACTCAAAAAAACCAACGTACAATGTCAGTTGACAGTGGAAGAATTACTTCATGTCAAACCACAATTATGGAAACAATTAGCGAGACAATTGAAGTTAGAGCAGGAGAAGAACAAGAAGGAAAGCAAGGAAAATGAAAACCCTTCTACTGTACAAATCCCTATGGATAAGGTTGGAGATTTTAACGAAGGAGATGAGGCCAACACATGCTTACATGTCACGTACAATGGATACATGACCAAGGCTATACTAGACACAGGAGCAAGAGTAGGTATTGCCACCAAAGAGATTTGGGAGAAATGGGGAAAGCAAGCCCTATGACCACCTTGTATGAAGCTCCAATTAGCAGATGGCCATGTTGAGAAACCATTGGGAATACTCGAAAAGATCAACTTAACCACTTGTGGAGTCGAGTTTGAGCATACGTTAGTTATTAGTCAATTTGGGAAGGCAAATAATTATGAAATGATATTAGCCCGACCTTTCATGAGACAACTTAGGGTAGTACAAGACTGGGGAAGAGACTCATTATACCTTCAACATCAAGGAAACACTACCAAGAATTTGCATACCTTTGCGTACAAGGATGTACTCCCATTACAATGGAACCCCGTACACAAGGAAGAAGATGATTTGTCTATCCATAGTGCTGGATCAAGTGATCAATCATGGATGCATGAGGATGCCCAACTATGGATGTGTAAGGAAGCAAAGAAAGAGGATAAAAAACTGCAGTTATGGCCCTTAGGCCATCAAAATTATCGACCCATAGAGGACCCAATGTACATGCCTCAAGTATTCCCTGATGAAGCATTCAAACCGCATGGTTGGATGGAGATTCTAGCAACCTTGGATATATGTGTGAATGAAGAAGTATTGACCATGAATGAATGCATGGACAAAGAAGGCTATGAAGTAAACTTGTACATGGTAGTCCCTTAGGAGGTAGAAGCAGGAGAAGTATCAGAAAAAGAATGGAAAGAAGAATACGAGAGCATAGAAATGGAACCAGAGTTCGATTCGGAGGAACGCTATCTAGAAGCCATTCCAGCCGAGGAAAAAAATGGAACAACCAAAGTGTTAGCAATTGAAGCAGCTCCTATAGTACCAAACCATGAGGAAATGACGAGTAAGACCGAACACACCCCGGATCTTTTTGAAGTTCCCAAACACTTCAAAAGATACGAAGTAGAGGAAAGAAAAATAGCCATTCAGATGCCGAAGAGAGAGGCAAGAGAAGGAGAAGTGTATGACAATAAGGAGCAAACGAAAAAAATCATAGTGATCATAGAAAATGGAGAAGAAAGATGTACATACATAGGAAAGGATGTGTCACCTGAGGAGGAAGAAGGTTGATAAGGTTGATGAGGAGGAAGAAGAATTGATAAGGTTGATTCAAGAATATTGAGATGTGTTTGCTTGGACCTACAAGGATCTCAAAGGTGTGGAACCCTCCATTTGTTCTCACCAAATACCAATGACACCTAATGCAAAACCATCAAAGCAATGCCCTTACACTTACAATGATGTCTATGAAACAAAGATTAAAGAGGAAATAGACAAATTATTAGCTGTTGGATTCATTTACGAGATAGAACATACCGAATGGGTGTCACCATTAGTAGTTGTGCCCAAAAAGAACAAAAAACTGAGAGTGTGCATTACTCTAAAGAAAGTCAATGTGGCCACGATTCGTGACAGTTACCCATTACCTATCACTGATCACCTATTGGAAAGAGTTGCGGGCAAAGAAGTCTATAGTTTCTTGGATGGATTCTCTGGATACAACCAAGTAACTATTGCTACTGAGGTCCAACATAAGACATTCGCTCTTGTAGAACAACTAAGGATGCTTGGGATACACTTACCACATTGTACCAAGCTAGGAATGAGGCTCGTGTTGCTTACTTCTGAAAATAGTTGGAGAGTGAGCACATGAATGAAGATGATACTATGGACACTTTTTTGAAAAAGAACAAAGACTTGAAGGAACAGATGATTTTTGTTGATGAAGTTATTCCAAATAGCTCACTTGTACAGACCGTTCTGAATAGTCTTCCCGATTCATATCAGAGTTTTGCTTCTACTCTTTGGCTGATGATGAAAGGCAATCCAAATGCCTTATCATTTGAGGAGTTAGTCTCTGTTTTGTTGCAAGAAGATCAATCAAGGTAGAACAGCTCTATTATGTGTGTTGTAGATCAAGCCTTCATGACTAGTCAGAAGGGCAAAGGAAAATGGAGCTCTTCAATTAGTAAGTAGATATCTACAAATGCTGCACATTCGAAGAAGGAAGGCAAAGATGAGAAGAAATCAGAAAAGCAGAAATTGTTTTGTAAATACTGTAAAGCAAATGATCATGTCATTAAGAGCTGTCCAAAACTGGCTGCTAAAGAGGCAATAAAGAAAGAGGCTGGAATGGTTGTTGCAGAGGCCTCTACACCAAAAGTAGAGTCAGATAATCTTGTGCAGGAAGAAGAATGGGTGTTTACTACTGTTTGTAGTTTGACCCATCTTCTCATGACTAGTGCATGTCTGCAGTAGACTCAGATGTTTGGTACTTTGATAGTGGGGCAACCAAACATATAACCTCGCAACGTAGTTTTCTCTCTTCACTCCAGCTTGCTCCTATAGGAAACACTGTTACATGTGCAAACAACTCCTCTTATCCTGTTATGGGAGTTGGTAAGATCATTGTGCCTACTGTTGATGGTAGTTCTTTCACTGTGTCAGATGCTTTATTTATGCCAGGAATCAAGAAGAATCTGTTATCAGTTTCTACATTAGCCAAGATTGGCTTGGTTGTGAAATTTGTTGATGACAGATGTATAGTTCATGATCTGCCAAATGGCGACGTGATTATTGCTTCTAACATTTTATGTCATAGGTTGTATAAGCTCATATACTATTAAAGATCTGTGAATGATTTGGCATGTGCAGTACATGATTCTCAAGCTATTTCAGATGCAAAGCTTTGGCGTGCATGCTTTGGTCATCTAAACTTTGCTAATTTGCTACGCTAAAGAAATCTGAAATGGTGTCCTCTTTGCCCAAACTTGAGGCACCTGATAAACATGTATGTGAAGATTGTATTTTGGGAAAAATGAAGCATTCCTAATTTCCAAAAGATGGTTTAGTTCGGGCTACTCAAAAATTGCAGATTGTTCATAGTGATGTCTGTGGTCCTATGTAGACATCTTCTTTTGGAAACTATCTTTACTTTGTGAATTTCATTGATGATTTTTCCAGCCATGCATGGGTATATCCACTCAAAGCAAAGTCTGAGGTGTTTATGTGCTTCAAACAGTTTTTACTTTTGGCTAAAAATCTATCAACATGTAAAATGGGCACCCTCCATTCTGATCAAGGGGGGGAATATATGTCTTCTGACTTTAATGCATTTTTGGCTGAATGTGGGATAAAACACCAGTGTACAGTGCCATATACACCTCAACAGAATGGATTTTTTGAATGGAAGAACAGGTCACTCATGGAGATGGTGAAGTGTATGGTCAATAGTCAGGCTTTACCACATAGTTTCTAGCTTGAGGTTGTCATGTGTGCAGCATATGTACTTAACAAGTGTCCCACTAAAGCATTGTAGAGTATCACTCCATATGAGGCTTGGCATGATCGCAAGCCATCTGTTGCTCATCTGCCTGTTTTTAGTTGTGTGGCATATGCATTAGGGCCTAAACAATATCACAGAAAATTGGATGATAAAGCTAGTAAAATGTATTTTTGTTGGGTACAATTCTAAAAGTAAAGGCTATCATCTATATCATCCATAGACTAAACGCATTCTAGTTAGCCATGATGTTGTTTTTGTGGAAGATGCTATTCAGCCATTGCTTTCATGTACTAAGGAGACATCTATTAGTATGTATGATACTTTGCTACCTCTTTTTACAGGTGGACAGTCTAGTGTTGGTCCTAATGAGGCAACTTCTCAACCTTTGCAGGCTTCATGTGATGATGCAGACCATTCCATTTCTAATGCAGGTTTACATGATGCACTTGTTGATGAGACAATTGATATTGAGCAAGCAAAAACTATGCCAAAATGGCTAGTTCAAACTTTGTGTCACAGCAAATCAGATGCACCTCTGTGATATCGTGCTCGATCAGGCTCTCATAGTGCCTCTTTTGCACCAGATTGCTATGCTATGGCTGCATGTAGTCTTTGTGATGAGATTGAGCCTGTTTCATTTGATGAAGCACAAAATTTTGAACATTGGATGGTTACAATGCAATCTGAATATGATGTTATCATGAAAAATGGTACCTAGTCTTTATGTGATTTGCCTCCTAGCAAGAAGTCCATTGGCACTAAGTGGGTATACAAGCTGAAGAGTAAGCCTGATGGATCAGTTGACAGGTATAAGGCTAGGCTTGTTGCAAAGGGTTATGCACAGGAAAGAGGCATTGATTTTGATGAGACCCTTGCACCTACATGTCGTATGACTACTATTTGGAGCATCTATGCACTTGCATCCCATCATGGTTGGAATGTACATCAGCTGGACATTAAAATAACATTTCTAAATGGTGACTTGCATGAAGAAGTGTATGTTTTTGAGCCCCATGGCTTTGTGTAGAAAGGGCATGAAAACCAAGTGTGTAGGTTAACGAAGGCATTATATAGTTTAAAGCAAGCACCATGTGCTTGGTATGAGAAGATACATGCCTATCTGATTGCACATGGTTTTGAAAAGAGTCCAAGTGAAATCACCTTATATGTTAAGCGTGCTAATGATGTGCTTCTGATCATTGCTGTCTTTGTTGATGACATGTTGTTCATTGGTCCTATTGAAAAGCATATTGCTGATTTTAAGGCTGATTTGCATGCCTCATTTGAGATGTCTGATTTGGGGCATTTGCATCATTATTTGGCCAGTCACTTTATGCATGTTGATGGTGGAATGGCTTTGTGTCAAATGAAATTTATTGATACATTATTGCAGTGTTTTGGCCTTGATGATTGTAAACCTATTACCACTCCTATGGAGATAGGTTTACGATTGAGTCTTCATGATGCTGGAGATGCATTTGATGCTATTCTCCTTGGCCAGATATTCATTTTGTTGTCTCACAGATGAGCACGTTTATGCATTGCCTAGGTGTCAAGCATTGGCAGGAGGTTAAGCGCATCTTTTGCTATTTGAGTGGTACTCGGCAACTTGTGTTGTTTTATCCCAAGGAGGGATCACTACCGCCAGATTTTCATGCTTTTTTTTACTCTGATTGGGTTGGTTGCTATGACACTCGTGTGTCCACTAGTGGTTTTTGCTTCATTCTTAGTAGCTCATGCATATCTTGGCTGAGCAAGAAGCATCCTACTATGGCCACTTCCAGTTGTGAGGCTGAGTATAGGGTAGCTTTCACAACGACTGTTGAGTGTGTGTGGCTCAGACGCCTTATGGTTGATTTGGCTGTTGGTCAGTCTTCTACCACCACCATCTTCACTGATAGTTAGAGTGCATTGGCAGTTGCGAGGAACCCTGTGTTCCATGCTCGCACTAAGCACATTGAGGTGCATTATCATTATGTCAAGGAGAGGTTCTCTACTAGGGAGATCAGCTTGGCTTATGTGCCCATGCAGGAGAACATTGCAGACCTTTTCACAAAGGCTCTACCTAGAGAGAAGTTTGAAGCTTTTCGCAAAGCTTTGGGCTTACTTCCTTTTGTGGAGTGATTTCCACATAGCTTGGCACTTTCTTATACATGAGTGCTAGCTCCTTGTTCACCGCATCACTCCCAAGGGGGATTTGTTGATATATTTATGTAGTGATGTGTGTGAACACTCTAGGATTGTTGGGGTACTTTTTTCCCTCTTTAGGAGGTTTTTTTCCCCCGGCTTGTATATACGCTTATTACCCTAATGGGCTACATATCTTTGTACATTCTAGTGGTAATACATTCAGTATTGTGTATTGTGCTCCAAGCTTCTTCTTCTTTCTTGTGTTGTTTGCATGCTTCCACAGACATCTAACTCCAACAACTCTCTGGGTTAAATATCAAATTTCCATCTTTCATTTTTTCCCTCTTTAGGAGGTTTTTTTCCCCCGGCTTGTATATACGCTTATTACCCTAATGGGCTACATATCTTTGTACATTCTAGTGGTAATACATTCAGTATTGTGTATTGTGCTCCAAGCTTCTTCTTCTTTCTTGTGTTGTTTGCATGCTTCCACAGACATCTAACTCCAACAACTCTCTGGGTTAAATATCAAATTTCCATCTTTCAAGGGATTAACAAAAGAAGGCATTGATGAACATATTAGAATGATTTTGGCCTTATGCAATACAAGGGGTCTAATGGGAAGAGAAGATGCATTTTTTTATTCTTTTCCCATCAACATTGGAAGGGTTAGCAGATAAATGGTTTAGTCAATTTGCTGATAATCATTTTGCTACATGGGACCTGATGAAGGAAGCATTTAAGACACAATTCCAACAAGGGAACACAACAGAGAATATCATCGAAGAATTAAAGAATTTAAGACTGGGTACTAGGGAAATATTTTCGAAATTTGTCACTAGAACAAAAGCTCTCATGGCAAAATTACCTAACCCCCCCCATGATTTCTTTGTCAAGAAGTGGCTCGGCAAACCACTCACGATTTCAACACAATGCAAAATTAAGGAGTTGGTGTTACCTATAGCTACAATTGGGGAATTTATTTCTACAACAACAAGGATACAGAAAATCAGATACCAATATGGAACAGGTTCTTCTACTCTCCCATATCATATGGAAGCTGAGGATCCAGTGACATAGTTGAGAAAGGAACTTGAGAGACAAAGGAGGAACAAGCCCCAGAGAGAAGAAGAAAATGCAGTAACTCAATTGAGGAGGGAAATTGAAGCTTTAAAGTTACAAAATAAAGAAGAGGCCCAAGCAGAGGAGTTAGCACAACTACAACAAGAACTAAAAGAACTTCATGGAGGGGGCATCAAAAATGGATTGTGGTGCACCATGTGAAGAAAATAGGTTCATGTGGTAAGTGAGTGCCCTTTTTAAGTGTGACTTGCCAATTATGCAGGAAAGTTGGTCATGAGGCCCTTGAATGTCAGTCAAGAGGGATGCCTGCACAAACTTATTGGGGACATGGAGGAGCCCAACCCCCAACTAATGTGATGGTGGTTGCACCCACTCAAGGTAACACTTATAAATCTTGACCAAGGGATAACTTTGGAAATGGGCCTAGGAGGCCAATTATTTGTTTTGGATGTGGAGAATGTGGGCATTACCAAAGCAGGTTCCCTCTACCAAAAAATGCCCCTCCTTGCCGAAACTGTCCAGAGGCTAGGGATCATTATACCAATTGTTGTCCAAAGAACCAGGCATCTACATCTAGGCCACACATTTAAATGATCTCCCTGAACAAAGAAAAAGTTGCATAACAAGTTAGCGTACCTTCACCATCTGATAGGGTAGTGCAGTTAGAAGAGATAGAATCTTTGGTTATGCATTAAAGAAGCAAAAGAAAATCTCAAATGGACATAGGCCAAGAGTCAAGTACTAGTGGATTGAACAAAGGCAAAGGGAAATCTGAAGACAAGGCCAATACCTATGAAGATACAAGCCAAAGAGAAGATCTCATAGGTACTAGGGATGTCATTGAGCATGCATTTAATAGGGTTCATGAGGAGTTGGAACAATCAAATAGAGTCCATGCTCTTAAGGAATCTATGGCTTCAAGACTACTCAAATCAATTAGAAAGGAGGTTAGTATTTTTTATTTAATAAATATGGATGCAAAGTTCATGTCAAAGCTCTTGCAGATCATTGATGAGGCTTGCACAACAACTTTAGTGGCAAAGACTATTGCTATGAATAAGGATAAAACAGTACGGGAAGCCCCCCCTCATAGACTATAAGAGCTCACATCTAACAGTCACGATCAGAGGACATCAGTTACAAGGAGCTATTTTGGATGGAGGTTCTGGCATTAACTTGATGCCTAAACATACGATGAAAAAGCTTGGACTCTAACCTTCAAGACCTGCCAACTTCATTGTAATATTGGTAGATCAAAGCATAGTAAGACCTATGGGAGTAGTCCCTAGAGTCTCAGTGGAGATACAAGGTAACATATTCACCTCGGATTTTGTTGTCTTAAGGTTACCAGAGGTAGATGGAAGTTTCCCCCTGTTGATTGGGAGACCTTGGTTAAGGCATTCCAATGTGCTACATGATTGGGGTAAGGACACAATGTGGGTGAAACAAGAGGGAAAAGGGCTACAACATATATTTTTAGAAGAAGGACCATACAAGCAAAAACATACCAGTATGATGCAGGAAATTGGTATTTGTATGGAAAAAGATATATTAGACAACCCAAAAGCAGATTTATATGAAGAAGAGAACATGTTGGCTTGGCTACATGGAGAAGACTCATCTTCTTGCTATGGAATTTTTCCAAACAACTGAAGGAGAGAGGAAGTCTATGAAGGAAAAGAGGATATCATTCAGGTTACTAATTCGTGTGAGCCAGCCACAAGCCATAGAAGAAAGAAGAAAAGAAATACCCTTAAGTGCAACATTAATGAAGCTACTTCAAATCCTATATCAGTGACCACTTTATGATGGATAATGGTATGGATATCATCTCTTATTATAATTTTTATGGCAATAAGTGCATGGCTTTACAAGGATGTGGAAGGAGTACCTACATGTCTTTGGAAACACAAGATTCCATTGGTTGAAGAAGCTGGAACAGTAAGAGGGAAATGTTATGAATTAATTCAAAAAGTAGCTAAATCAGAGAAACAAAAGATGGAGTATGTTGGAAATATTATTCCAATGAAGGATTCAAGGTGGCCCTATCGGATGGTCAATGTGCCCAAAAGGAAGACAATTCAAATGAAGTGTGATATAGTTAGAAATTGTGGAGGACAAAGTGCTTCCATTAGTCATCATATCTAGGCTCAAGGCCTATCACCTACAAAAGTAAAGCTTTCTGGATCACCTACAACTGGCAAAATGTGTCCACGTTGTATATAGCTTCTCGTACCATTTTTTTGCTTAAGTTTTATTAATTTTCATCAATTTGCATGCTTGTTCTTTGAGTTTTCATGCATTTTAAGAAGCCATTCATAGTCCCTTTCATGAGCACCTTGTTGGAAATTTTTAGGAATTTTTAGAATTTTTAAAAATTTTTTAGAATTTGTTTTAGATTTTTTAATCTTTTTTTAATGTTCATTTTCTTGATAAAATATAAGGTAAAAGGAAGCTTTCTATGGTTTTGAGTGTGAATGGTTTAGCGCGGAAGATTCTTTTGTCATGCTTTTGTTTTTTGTCAAAGACGGCAGCGGACGCGATCTTCGATGACGAAGCTCGCTTTATTGTAGAATTACGATCGCTGTTTTATGTGCTTTTGGAAAAGCTTTTCAAGTATACTCTCTACTATAAAAGAAGAGTTAGGGGCTCATTATACTCATCCATCACCTAGTTCAACAACAAGCTATGGAGCTTGGTACTTCTTTAGAGGTAATGCTTTTAGCACATGGTGCAGCCATGGTGCTATGTTAAAGCATGTTGAGGAGCAGCTATGGAGTTCTTCTTGGAGAAGAAGAGTGTGCTCACACTCTTGCTTATGGAGAGGACTTGTCTATTAGCAGCTTGATGGTGTGGATCGGCCATTCACATGAGGTATTTGAAGATTGTCTTCTACATGAAGATTTCGGTTTACTTCAAAGACATTGGATGGTGGTTAACATAAGATTTGCATCTTATGTTAAGAATTCAGGTACATTTTCTCTTTATGCACAGAGGTTCTACTTGGAGTTTATGGAGGCAATAATGTCCATATCAGGAGGAGTCTTATTTGGCATAGGTACAAGAGAATCAGTACATGTATGCTTTATGCATATTTGGATGAGGTGTTTGAGAAGGTATGTTCATATGAGTTTGAGGATTTCTAGCAGCAAGCTTGTTAGCATTCTTTGCTACTCTTGTAAGTATGCGATCTTCTCACACACGTGTCTAACTTAGGGTCTTCCATAGCCTAAGGTTAGATGAGGGTTTGTTGATTATCAATTTTAGACTGATCCTTCTTCTTTCTGTCACTCATATTCACTCTTCTACAACCTATCAGGTCACACATCTCATGTATATTTATATTTCTATCCATACATCTGAATATGTTTGTTACATTTGTACATTCACTCATCCATCTATTTTTGTTCACATAGAGTGGTTGAGAGTTTTACTCCCACATTGTACATTGACATTGGTATATATATAGTGTGAGTAAGCAATGGCTTACGTAACACTTTACACATGTTGTCTAATCTTTCTCTATCTTTGTCTCATCATTTGTATGATTAAATGTGGTATGTTCATATGTTTTGTCAATATTGGAAGATTGCTAGATTCTATGTTGTATATGTTGGACCTATGGAACCTTGGACCTGTGGCATTAGTTATGGGCCTACTAAATTTCCAACAGTGAGTTGATCTTCTTTTGATCTCGATGTTTTGTATTGACCTTGCCTCTCCATGGCTTCTATGTTGAGACTTTTCTCGTGAGGGAGATCATACAGTTTTGTGCATGTAAGAGTGCCTTGGGTACCCACATGTGTAATTGCCCTTGTTGAGCTGCAGCTAATTTCTTAGGCACCCAAATTTGTTGGAGACCATGTGGTTGAGCTTGTCCTAGTTGCTTGGTGCATCTTTGGGCATGGTTGGCTTGCCTAGATGGAAATTTTTGGGGAAAATTTGGTTGTTGATCTCCTTTTCATACCCAAATCTACTTCATGCCTAGAACTACCTTCTTCTTGAATTCTCTTTTTCTATTTGATATAGCAGTTCTCTTGTAGTGTTTTACTTGCCTCTTTGGTTGAATTGTTGTGATTGCAGTAGTCTTTGAAAAAGAAGAGGGTTCTACTCACCTTTCAGACTATCCTTCCATGATTGAGTCCCTTTGGATCATAGAGCTTTTGACACATACAACATCTTTTTTGCTAAGATCGGGCCTAGAGGAACCAAGAGAATGTGTAACACCCAAATTTGTGAGCATGCAATTCTCTAATTCTAATGTAATGCATTGTTTGTGTACCCAAACTTGAAAAAGTTGATGTCTTAGGTTTAAGTTGACTGCATGGTCATAGATCCAATCTTGAACCAAGACAAGAGGTTCGGTGAGATCCTCATCTTCACACACTAGCATTTTGATTGTCATTGGGACATCTTGAAGGTAGATGGGAAGTTGCCCCTCATCCAAACAAGGGGTTTCCACACCTCCTAAGCCCACTAAATAAGCTTCGAATGACTTCACTTCCATGCCCAATCCTTCGTAGCATGAGTACCTAATAGCACTAGTGGCAGCTCCAAAATTGATTAGAGCTTTGATCGTCTTGTTTGCAGTACCGTGTCATAGCTCAACTATGACGAATGGTCATCTATCTATGATGCTAGGATGTGTAATCTTTTTGGTGCACATAGCCATGTGATATCTTGGGGCTTCCCGATTGACATCTAGGCCTAGTCGCCTTAACTTATTTTGCCTAATGCGCTCTCTAGCCTCTGCTTGTGCTTCTTCTCTAACCCTTAACTCTTCTTCTTTTTGCTTCTTAGCAGTGTTGAGTCTCCTTAGCATATCCTCTATAAGAGGTTCTTGATATAGCTTGACTCTACATCCACTTATATAGTTTGGCAAGATGTCACCTTCTAGGGTGGCGAATTGAACAGCACCGCTTGTGGAAATTCTATTAATGATCATGGGTGCATATCCTCATTTTTCCAATTTACGGGCATGCTGCTTTAGGATATAGAGCAACACTAGGTCCCCCTCTTTCAATCCTTTATCCTAGATGTGGGCATCAAAGTATGCCTTTTGCCTTTTCTTTGCAACATAGATGTCTGTTGTCATTCGTAGCCTAGTCTCACCTAAGCATTCTAGATCAAAGATCCTGGAGGGCAACTCGTGTCGTTCCACTCGTGCTCTTGTGCTACTTTTAAATCAGGGATCAGGAAGTCTAATGGTAACATAGCATTCTGTCCGAAGACCGTCTGAAATGGGGCGGCATTGAGTACCATTTTGTAGGCAACTCGATAAGCCCAAACAGCATGATGAAGTTGTTTATCCCAATCAGAGCGTTTATTATTTACCAATTTTGTCAATACATTACATAGGATCTTATTTGTGCTCTTGGCTTGTCCGTTAGCTTGTGGATGATAGGGGGCAAACTCCTTATGTATCACCAAGAATTCTTGGAGAAGGTTTTCAATGACTTCATTCAAGAAGTGTGTACCCCTATCACATACTAACTCTATCCGTAACCCATATCTGGTGAACACATTCTTGAATAAAAACTTAGCCATAGTTTGAGCATCATTCTTTGTCGTAGCTTTTACTTCTACCCCACTTTGTAAGGTAATATGTGGCTTACAATAATGTACTCTCCATGGGAGTTTCTTGCCGGGGTGTTGATAGAACCGACAAAGTCTATACCCCACTTCGAGAATGCACATCCTCCCATCATTGGTCTCAAAGGCATCTCATATTTTCCGATAGGATATTGTGCACATTGGCATGTATCACATTTTTTCACATAGGTATGTGCATCCATATGAAGAGTGGTCCACCAAAGTCTTGAGAATAGAATGGTTTTAATTACTCGTTCAGAATCAAAGTGTCCACCTGCAACACCGTTGTGTGTTGTTTCTAAGACTTTCAAATAGTCTGATTCAGTTGTTTGTTAGCATATGCTATAGGCAAATCTAGATTTCCTTCACCAGTGGGTTGTGCTAGCACAAATCCTATTGCATGATTGGATGCATCTACATGGACATGGAATGGTTTATTCCAATCAAGAGTGGTCACTATTGGTGATGTGCACAAACGTCTCTTTAGCTCATTAAAGGAATTTTTGCATTCATCGTTCCACTCAAAATTTATCAACAAAGCGTAAAGAGGTTTAGCTATGATCACATACATGTGGATACATTTGTGGTAATATCCACAATGGCCCATAAAGGCTTGTACCTCTTTAATGTTCCTTGGCCTTGGCAACTTTGCTATAGCTCTGCTTTGACTTTGTCCTCATCTATTGATATTCCATCTTAGAAACAATATGACCTAAGATTTTACCTTGACGTACCATGAACACACACTTTTTTAGGTTCAGACACACTTGATATTCTCTACACTTGTTGAAGATCTATGTGAGCTCAGGGATGTGGTATTTTCTTTCTTGGGAATGAGTGCATAAATCATCCACATATACTTCTAAGCTGTTTCACAAGAACTCTTTGAAGACATGATATGAGCCTTTGGAATGTTGCAAGCGCATTGGTGAGCCCAAATGGCATCACATGAAATGCAAAGATTCCCATTCTGTGGCAAATTCCATTTTGTGTTGATCTTTTGGGGCAATGGCTACTTGGTTGTAACCTAAAAATCCATCAAGGAAGCTTTAAACTTCCTTGCCTGCAACATGCTCCAATAAATGTTTAGTGATTTGAAGTGAATAGCTATCTATGATTGTAGCGGCATTAATTTTTTAAGATTAATACATACTCGCAAGTTTCCGTTCCTCTTGGGCACCACTACAATGGGGAACACCCATTCAGTATGCTCAATCTCATAGATAAATCAAGCTTCAACTAGCATGTTGGCACCCAAGGTCAAGGATGAGGAGTGGAAGCATGTCAAAGAAGTCGACATATGAGAAGGCAGAGAATATAGGTAGCTCCAAGAAGCACGTGTCAAATTCAGAAGAAATCCCTATAAAAATAGTGATTTTCATCACTAAAAGCCATTGTAAATACCATTTCATATTTTTATAACTCCATTTTGTTCAAGTCGAGTCGTCCTCGAGCTTGAGGAGTATTAGAAGTACCATCCTACCAATTTTAGACTTCGTTTGAGCCCTTAAAATGCCTTGGAACCTAATTTTTAACTAGGCCGGGCACTAGGTCTGGACAGGGCCAAAAGTACTCAAAAAACTATAAAAAGAGCTAGAGACCTCATTTTGGAGGTTGGCTTGTTGTAGATTTTAGCTTTGTAATAGATTTCTTTTGTAATCAAAGTCCTTCCATTGTTCCTCTCTTTGATCTTACCTTGTATGCATGTGTGTGTGCATGCATGTATGTGCTTGTCACTCACATTTTCTCACCACAATTGCTCACGATCTTCATATCGGTCCTCACGTCTCCACATATTGATGAGTAAAGGAGGTGGTGCTTACACTTGAGCTACATCAAATTTTGGCACCGTTGCCAGGGAAAGAGCTTCGAGGACGAGCGTTGTGATGGTAAGATCATAGATTTGCGATGTTGGAAGGTAAAAAAACTATCATTTCTGTTCATTTTCTGATTTTTCTTCTTCATCTTCATCATCACCATCTTCATCCATCTTCTTCTTCATAGAAATTTCTTTTTTTTTAGTGCATTTTCACCATTTTCATACCATTTCTCATGCATTATTGTGCAAAAAGGAGTTAGGAAGTGCAAGGGAGAGCAAGCGCCTGTGTGTTTTCACAATTTTCTACACATATGTAGTTCACCATTGCTCGGCGCTCAGAAATTTGAATTTCCCGCCACAAAACACGATTCTGACTAAAAATCGTAATTTTCATAAAATTCAAAATTTTTCAAAAAAATGTGATTTTCTATTTCCCGCCTAAAATCTTTCTGAAAAGAACACGATTTTGAGGTCATTCTCAGAATCACGATTCTCTGGTTGTGCTCAAAATCGCAATTCTCTAAGTTTCTCAAAAACACGATTCTCTGGTCATTCTAAGAAGCGTGATTTTTTGGCGATTCTCAAAAACACAATTCTGAGGCAAAACCGTGATTTTCATTTTAAAAAAAAACATGATTTTCAGTTGACTCAAAATCGCTTCCTCTATCGCTTACTATCTCTATAGGTAGTCCAACGTAAATAAAGACATTCTCAAAGAGAAGCTTCACAGTAGTTTGTGCATCCTTCTTTCTTGTTGCTTTTGCTTCTACCCATTTTGTTAGATAGTTTGTTGCCACTATTATATACTTAGCATGTGATCCCATGGCTGGAGGATTAATAGGGCCTATGAAATCAATGCCCCATTTTGAAAAGGCTCTCGCACAAATCATGGGTCTTAGAGGCATATCATCTCTTCTAATAGGATACTTGGCTCTCTAGCACACCTCACAACTCTGTACATAAGTATCTGCATCCATATGTAGAGTCAACCACCACAAGCCTACAAAAAGAATCATTTTTACAGTCCTTTTGGCTGAAAAATGTCCTCTTGTGACGTCTGCATGTGCCATCTCTAAAATAGATAAGTATTCTCCTTCATGGGCACATAGTCGTAGCTGATTGTCCTTCCCTCTTTTGAATAATTGCCTTCCCATTATAATATAGTCCTTAATCATTTCTTCTACGGATCACTTTCTTGCTAGACTCACTCCTTCCTCATGCTCGCGTGTTTTCAAGAACTTAAACAATTTCCTACTCCAGTCTGGTGCTATTGTAGAGAATTGTAATGACGAATGGTCCTCTGGAGTACTTTCTTGGCATTCTGGGCAATTGCTAAGGTACTCATGAACATCTTTGGGCATATCTTGCCAGTACACTCCTAATCTTTTTAATTCCCTTAGTGTTCCATGAGATCCCTTATGCATTCTCCATTGATTTACATGAGCTTGCTCAATTAAGTTCTTCTATTCAGCCTCTTCCACACACCTTAACATCACACCATTGGGTTCTTTATAGTACACACTTCCTGTGACAATGTGTAAATCACATGATTGCAGAAATCCTTTCCTGGCATCCTTGTTGATTCTATGATGCAGTCCATGTGTGAGTATAGGAATCAACTTTTCTGCCCACTTCGGACATACTTCTAAGTTGAACAAATATGTATCTGGTAGGTCATCCGCCACTCCGTTGGGTGGTTCTCCATGTGTTAACCTAGACAAATGATCTTCTCTCACGTGGGTATTTCCTTTTTTGACCACTACTTCGAAATCAAACTTCATCAGCAACAGAAACCATCTCACTAGTCTTCCCATGTTACAGGGCTTATTGACTAGGTACAATAAGGCTTGATGGTCGAGGAAGAACTTGAACTTGTTGGCTAGAAGCTAGTGTCTAAATTTCTTGACTGCATACACCATTCCTAAACCTTGTCGTTTCATATTGGTATAATTTCTTTCCGCTTGGTTTAGTTTTCTGCTCGCATATGCAATAGGGTGGTCTAATTTTCCTTCATCTGCAGGTTGAGCTAGGATGCATCCTATTGCATAATTAGAGGCATCTACATGGATATGGAAAGGTTTGTTCCAGTTGGGTATTTGTCTCACCATAAAGACGCTTTTTCAGGATTCAAGCACACTTGATATCACTGACACTTCTCAAATATCCTTCGTAATTTTGGAATGTGTTCATATCTCTTACCTGAGTATGTGCATAAGTCATCTATGTATACTTCCATACTCTTCCTTAGAAATTCCTTAAATACATGACACATCAACCATTGGAAAGTAGAAGGGGTGTTTGTGAGCCCGAATTGCATCACTCTAAAAGCATAAACTCCCCATTCAATTGTGAATGTTGTCTTATGTTGATCCTCCGTAGCAATAGCTACTTGGTTTTACCTGAGAATCCATCCAAGAAGCTATAAACCTCCTTGCCTGCAACTCTTTCCAAGAGATGATTAGTGATAGGTAATGGATAGCTATCACAAATAGTGGCTACATTCACTTTCTTTAGGTTAATACACATATCTTAACTTTCCATTTTTCTTTGGTACTACCACTAATGGTGACACCCATTCTGTGTGCTCTATTTCATAAATGAATTTGGCTGCTAACAGTTTGTCTATCTCCCCTTTGATTTTTGCCGAATATACATCATTATAAGTGTAAGGGCGTTGTTTCAACAGTTTTGCCTCAGGTTTCATAGGGATTCTATGGGAGCAAATGGATGGATCTACACCCTTGAGGTCCTTGTAGTTCCATGCAAATACATCTTGATATTCTCTGATTAGGGTCATCAGTTCCTCTTCTCCTTTGGTGACACATCTTTTCCAATATACGTACATCTTTCTTCTTCTTCTTCCATGGTCACCATCACTTTCTTAGTTTGTTCCTTGTTATCATAAGCTTCTCCTTCTCTGGCCTCCCATTTGGGCATTTGGATAGCTATCTTCCTCTCCTCTACTTTGTATCTTTTGAAGTGCTCTGGGACTTCAAAACGATCTGGGGGTTGTTTCACCTTATCCAATGTTTCCTCATTGTCCGGTCTTGTCTCAGCTGCTTCTATTGCTAATACCTTGGGTGTTTCTTTCTCGTTCTCGACCTGGATTGCTTTTAAATATTGTTCCTCTGAATCGAATTCTGGGTCCATTTCTATGTTTTTGTATTCCTCCCTCCATTCCTTTTCTAATAATTCTCTTGCCTCTACTTTCTGAAGGACCACCATGTAAAAACTTACATCATAACCTTCTTCATCCACACTTTCGTTCATGTTTAATGCTTCTTCATTTACACACACATCTAAGGTAGCTAGAATCTCCATCCAACCGTGTGGTTCGAATGCTTCATCTGGGAAAATTTGAGACATATATAGAGGATCATCTACAGGCCGATAATTTTGATGTCCGATTGGCCATAATTGGGTTTTATTCTCCTCCCATTTTGCTTCCTTGCATATCCATAATTGAGCATCTTCGTGCATCCATGATTGTTCACTTGAACTTGCACTGTGAAGCAACACATCATCCTCTCCTTTATGTATAGGATCCATTGTAGCGGGGGCAAATCCTTGTATGAAAACGTATGTAAATTTATCTTGGTAGTAGTCCCCTGATGTTGTAGGTACAAAGCATCTCTTCCCTAGTCTTGTACTACCCTAGTCAATTTGATCTCTCCAATATTCCTAGGGGTCTCTCCACGTGGCCATTTGAACTTTCATACGTGTTGGTCATAGGGCTGATTTTCCCCATTTCTCCCAAATCTCTTTGGTGGCTATGCCTACTCCTGCTCCAGTGTCTAAGATGCTTTAGTCATATATCCATTAAATATGATGGGTAAGCACGTGTTTCCTTCATCTCTTTCACTAAATTCTCTGACTTTGTCAACAGGGATTTGTATGGTAGATGGAACTTCAGTTTCTTTATTTTCCTTTGCCGACTCTCTAGTTTCTATTTTCAATTGTCCGGCTAACTGATTCCATAATTGTGGTTTGGCTCGTAGTAATTCTTCCACAGTCAAAAGACATTGTACCTTGGTCTTCTTGCACTCTACTAGGTTGTGTGATGTCTTACCTGAAGACCCCTCTTCTTTACCTCGAATTGTGGGAGCGTGGAAGACCATAGACCCTTTTTCATATTCTCTCGTATAATTAGGTAGAGTGGAAAAGTTGTGTACTTCCTCCCTATTTTAGTGGGTGGGCTTGAACTCTCATTCTTTTTCCATCAGTCTTCCTGAATCTTAGCCCACAGATCTTGTGGCCAATTGGCTTGTACTTTTGGGATTATAGAAGTTGGCCTACTCGGAGTGCTCTGTTGTTCTTCCTTACTACATTCATCTTTAGGTGTTCTTGTTGGTTTTTTATCGTTCTCTTTAAAACATTCATTGAATTGACTCTCCGGTATTCTTGTTTCTGGAAGGACTGGGATAGTCTTTTCTAAAGTGGCTTGAGTTGCCTCTATGAGCTTTCTACATATCGCCAATCTCTCCTTTTCTAGCTCCCCTTGAGGGTAGAGTTTCTCATGTTGTTCTATATTTGGTCCAGTCGTGATTCTAGATTGATAAGCTTTCAACCACATGCCCAGGTCTTCTGGAACTAGATCTGCTAGGATTGATCCTGGTTTGTCTAGCTTCTTGGTCTGGGATTTAAGTGTCGTGTTTTCTTGCGCCTTTTGTTCCCGCGGTTTCCTACTTTCTTTTACATATTTCTTGTCCTCTTTATTTTTATTCTTTGTCCATTTATTCCTGAGTTTTTCCCTTGTTCCTCTCTTGTTTGAAATCTAATTCTGTTATTTCCTATCCTTTGGCTTGGGCTCGAGTAATGGCTTTTAATGGTATTGTGTATTCTTTATCGCTTCTCGATGATTCAATTACTTCTATCACATTGATCTAAATAGTATTATGAGTCTTATTGGGATTTTTTGGGTAATCTCTAAATACATGTTCCTTTCCGCACTCATTGCAATACCCTTCCCATGTTCTCGGTGGTGGTGGGTTGTATGGCAGAGTGCATTCTCTTATGAAATGATCTCCTCCGCATCTATAACATGGTTCTCTTGGCACAAGTGGTCTAATGGGTGGTTTCATCTAGGCCGGTGCTTTTGGTGTAGTGTACATCAGGTTCGTATACTCTGGTTCATAGGGATTGTCGTATCCTTCATAACCATAATATTGTTGATCATAAGTTTGGTCATACTCCACAACACTTGTGTCATAGGGGTAGTATTCTCCTTGGGTTTTCTCGTATCCTTGATTTGTTGTTTCTACACTAGCTATAGGTGTAGCTGGTACTATGGCTCTCTCCATGTTCTCCTCTGGTTGGTGTATTTGATTGGCACTACATTCTGAGGATGGATGGGTTGTTCTCCTAACATTGGTTGTGGTTGTCCATATCTTTCTTATTCATAAGGCCTGGTGCTCCTTGTGGGCCTAGATAAGGGTTGTATCTAGGTATCTCCCTTCTTGGCTCTCTGGGAGGGTATCCATAAGGCCTATACTAAGGTTGATTCACTGGCCTTGGTTTCTTGTTAAATGGGCAATTTTTAGTAGCATGGTTGGTATATTTCTGCCCAATATGACAATACAGGTTGGATCATTGGAGTGGTTGCCTATTGTATGGATAGCATTGTTGCATGCCTATTCCTCCTCTTATACACATATGAGATGGATGATCTCCACGACACAAGCTACATCTCCTTAGCATCGGCATTCTCATTGGTGGGCTCTGTTAATTTCTCTGTCCATGGACTCCTAACTTCTTAGCTACTAGTTCTGCTAGCTCCTCCACATTACTAGAACTAGTCGTTATTGTACTCCTAGTGTCCTCTGATTTTGTAGAGCTTGGTGTGCTTTTGAGGTCACCCACTAGGTTGTCTTCTAGATCAATGCATTATTGGAGGCACTCACTCAATGTTTGAAGCCGTTTCACATAAACTAGGGTTCTCAATGTTCCATTAGTCAATCCATCTAAGAATAGTGATATCCTTTTTTGCTGGGGGGGTCATTTGGTTACTGGGCATCTATCGACATATTGGTTAAACCTTCGAGCAGCTGTTTTTATGGTTTCATTAGGGTTTTGTTTGAAACTATGAATTAAGGATGATGAGTTGTGTTTAATCCCTCACTTGGTAAATTCTCCAATAAACGCTTGGAAAAATTGTTCAATGTTTCCAAAATGATTTGGATCCAATGGTTGGAACCAAGTCAAAGTGTTCCTATGAGGGTTAGTCCAAAGGACTCATACTGCACAAAGAATTCATCCACTTGTTCTGCTCGTAGCACCTGCTTAAATTCTGCTATATGGTCATAAGGTTCTCCTGTACCATCGTAGTGATTTCTCATACATTTAGCAACTTGAATTGGTCTCAATCTTCTAACGGGTTCTCGGGGTCTGGGCATTACAAGAATTGTTGGTCTAATTTGCATTGTGGATTGCACATGTGTTTGGTTGGGGATATTTTGCTGGCTTGTTTGTCCTGACATTGTATTCTCTGTTCCTTGGTGGGTTCCGAAAGGGTTATGAGGGGTAGTTGCCTGCTCTCAAGGAGGGAATACAGGCAACCCTATGTATTTCAATTGAGACCTATTGAATTCATCTACTGGCCAATACCTTCTTTGGTTTTGGTTTAGGTATGTGACTCTAGACTCATCTTCAGGATCCTTTAACTCATAGATAGTCACCGAACTCACCTCTTGTCCTTAGGTGGGTGAATCAGTTTGCAATAGCATGTCTGACCCATGGATCATATATACGCCCAACAAGTAATCATCTTGAGGTATCAAATCCCCTCTCAAGACTTGAGTCACCATAGACTTTCCCCTTGGGGTAGTCATAGTGTCTTCATGGTTAGATCTTCCAGAAGTTCCTTGTCCCTCTAGTTCTCCTCTCTTGTTGATCTAATCTGGGTTTTCTGTCACTACGTAGATTTGACCTAACTTGTCCATGTAAACTCCTCCTTTGTACTTAATTGCGGGTCTTTTCACTATTGCAAACTCGGTAGAGTTTACCACTCTTGAGACTGACCTATTTATGCCATCAAGGTAAATAGGGATTCCTTGCCGATTTGTGGACACATACTGTAGAGAGGTACGGTATTCACCCTCTATGGTCGACATAAAGTTTTCTCTTGGAACAGAACCATGCATGTCCTCTAAGGCCATGGGTAGTTCCTCCTCTGAGTCACTAGATGTGTCTGAGTAGATTGAGTGATGGCTCGCTTGGGCTGCACTTCCTACCGATGAGATGACACTTCTCTGGCTACTTAGCACCCGTCCTGATCTTAAGTTCATTCACCCTTTGGGTCTATATCTTTTCGGCTTTTCCCCTTAGTTACATCTTCAATCCCTCCACATTTTACCTTTCGTTTGTCTGAGTTATTCTGGATGATACCACTCCTGGCGATGCCTCACTAGCGATACGATACCACAATTGGCATGATACGATACTGAATTTTCACTCAATAGGATACCTCTACTACCCATGATACGATACCTCTGCTACACACGATACGATACCAGTTCTCACGATACGATACCTTGCCCGACATGATACGATACCTTGCCCAACATGATACGATACCTTGCCCGACATGATACGATACCAGTAATAGGGGTGATACGATACTGTTTAGTCCACAATACGATACCAAGGTAGCTAACGATACGATACTGGTAGTTGGAGTCGATATGATACCAATTAGTTCTCTGGATGATACGATATCAGGTTTGCAAACGATACGATACCATCTTTTCAATGATACGATACCAGGTTTATGTGCGATACGATATTAGTCCTCACGATATGATACCAAGTTGCGACATGATACGATACCGCTTGTGCTCACAATACGATACCTGGTGGACCACGATACGATACCAGCGGGTGACTGCATTCACGATACCAACACTTGATGATACACGATACCTTGACGGTATCACGATAGTGGGTGTGCACGATATGATATTGGGCGAGTATCGTGATACTAGGGAATTTTGATATTGCAATACCAAAACTCAATTGATCGTGATATTGTAGCCAAAAATGATTGAAAGTTATAATTTTTTTGTGCAAAGAGTATATTTCCCTCTCCCCTTCACTCTTAACCCCCTATATCACTCAGAAACTACTTCCAATTCTTCTGTTCCACCCCGTGATACTGGATGCAAAGTTAATCATGTTTGTGCGTGTTCTTTTGATGTTTTTGAGGTATTAAAGTTGAAGAACTCACCTCCAAGAGAGCCTTCCCTAAACCTTGTGCTCATAAAATCTACTATTTTCTTGCTTTCCTCGATACCACCTTGACGATACCAGACGCTGCTATTCCATGATACTTGTTCACACAAGTGACTAGAAAAATGAACTTTTTTGGATTTTAAGGCCTTGGTTCACCAAGTGTCTGAACTGAACTTAAACTAGAATTTTTTTTCCTTAAGGTGTCCAACTCTGCTCTCCTCACTCCTCTCTCTTCCCTTAACCTAACTCCTTCCTTACTTCCTCACTCCTAACCCTAAACCTAAAAAATCATTACACACACTCTGAAAGTGTGAAGTAACAAGTGTTGAAATACTTAATGACTTGCCACTGAATGAATTCACCTCCACAAGTAGGATTCCTTCACTCTAGAGCTATAACCATCACGAAGGCACCTTGGTTGGGCTTTCCCCCAGCAACGGTGCCAAAAATGTGTGTACCTAAGTCGTGAAGTCTTAAGGACTTGTGTTGATGAGATTGTACCTCGATCGCCCCACAAGTGCATATAGTGGTGGATTAATACATGTTTAATTATCAATCCATGGAATTAGACATACCAAGTGTATGAAGACGTGTGCACACATGATGTTAAATGAAGTATCTAAGCCACAATGCATGTATCTTGTTTCAACTACCTCTCCAACTCACTAGTTCTCTGAAAATGCATGCCGGGGTACCATTTATAGTAGTAAGCACAAATTCGAACTTTTCTCTCAACTCTGAACTCCGAATATGGTCAATAGCGGGTTTTTTTTGAAGCTCTCAATGAGATGCATCTAATGACAGTAGTCGAATCTAACAAATGTACTTCAAGTTATGAGCAAAATAGTCAACGGTAGGAAACACCAACACCTGCTCCACAACTCGTTATGGCTCACACACACACACATACTACAGCAGTTCAAAAGCAATGGGAAGGGGTAGATAACAGCACTACACACACATTTCAAGCATTACACACACAAAAGCTCTCCAAGAAGAAGGAAATTAGTAGGAAAGATGCAAATTCAAAAATCTTCTTCAATTTTCACAATGGCAAAAAATCCTTTACAAGAGTCACAAAGTGACTTATATACATGTGCCCTAAAAATGGTCCTTTCACACAAGAGACCAGCACTTTTATTGACGAACTCTAATTTCCTAATATTTTACAAGAGTTGTAATACATTGATTGGGGCTTATGCATCTAGAGGACTCCTCTAGTGCATTTTCATGGCTTCAAGGGATTTCCAATGAAATTTGAAGAAGAAAAATTTTACCCATAATTTGAAAATTTTTGGGGGCTCCTCTTTGTTGGAGTTCGACGTCTGCGGAAGCACACGAACAGCACAAGGAAGAAAAAGAAGCTTGGAGCACAACACACAATACTGAATGTATTACTAGAGAATGTACAAAGATAAGTATCCCATTAGGGAAATAGGCATATATACAAGCTAGGGCAACAAAACCTCCTAAAGAGGGAAAGAAGTGCCCCAACGGTCCTAGTGTGTTCACACACATCACTACCTAAATATATCAACAAATCCCCCTTGGGAGTGATGCGATGAATAAGGAGCTAGCGCTCATGTATAAGGAAGTGCCAAGCTATGTGGAAGTCACTCCACAAAAGGAAGTAAGCCCAAAGCTTTGTGGAAAGCTTCAAACTTCTCCCTAGGTAGAGCCATTGTGAAAAGGTCTGCAATGTTCTCCTGCATGGGCACATATGCCAAGCTAATCTCCCCAGCAGAGAACCTCTCCCTGACATAATGATAATGCACCTCAATGTGCTTAGTGTGAGCATGGAACATAGGGTTCCTCGCAACTGCCAATGCGATCTGACTGTCAATGAAGATGGTGGTGGTAGAAGATTGAACAACACCCAAATCATCCATAAGGCGTCTGAGCCACACACACTCAACAGTCGCTGTGAAAGCTTCCCTATACTCAGCCCCACAACTGGAAGTGGCCACAATAGGCTGCTTCTTGCTCAACCAAGATATACATGAGCTACCAAGCATGAAGCAAAAGCCACAAGTGGACACACGAGTGTCAAAGCAACCAGCCCAATCAGAGTCAAAAAAAGCATGCAAATTCGGCGGTAGTGATCCCCCCTTGGGATAAAACAACCCAAGTAGCAGAGCACCATTCAAGTGGCGAAAGATGTGCTTAACTGCTTGCCAATGCTTGACTCTTGGGCAATGCATAAACCTGCTCATCTGTGAGACACCAAACTGAATATATGGCCGAGTAATGCATAAGTAAATCAAGCATCCAACATCTTGTTGATAGAGAACAGCATCAAATGCATCTCGAGTATCATGAAGACTCAATCGCAAACCTATCTCCATAGGAGTGGCAATAGGCTTACAGTCTTCAAGGCCAAAACGCTACAATAATGTGTCAATATATTTCGTTTGACACAAAGCCATTCCACCATCGACTTGCATAAATTGAATGTCCAAATAGTGATGCAAATGCCCCAAATCAGACATCTCAAATGAGGCATGCAAATCAGCCTTAAAATCAGCAATATGCGTGTCATGAGGACCTATGAGCAGCATATCATCAACATAAACTACAATGATCAGAAGTACATCATTAGCATGCTTAACATATAAGGTGCTTTCAGTTGGAATGTTCTCAAAACCATATGCAATCAAATAGGCATGTATCTTCTCATATCAAGCACATGGTGCTTGCTTTAAACCATATAATGCCTTATTTAACCTGCACACCTAGCTTTCATGCACTTTTTGCACAAAGCCACAGGGCTGAAAAACATACACTTCTTCATGCAAGTCACCATTCAGAAATGCAGTTTTAATGTCCAACTGATGTACATTCCAACCATGATGGACTGCAAGTGCACAGATGCTTCGAACAGTAGTCATACGGCATGTAGGTGCAAAGGTCTCATCAAAATCAATGCTTCTTTCCTGTGCATAACCCTTTGCAACAAGCCTCGCCTTATATCTATCAACTATTCCATCAGGTTTACGCTTCAGCTTGTAAACCCACTTAGTGCCAATGGCCTTCTTGTCAGGAGGCAAGTCACATAAAGACCAAGTATCGTTCTTCATTATAGCATCATATTCAGATTGCATAGCAACCATCTAATTTTTTGAATTTTGTGCTTCGTCAAATGAAACAGGCTCATTCTCATCACAGAGACTAGATGCAGCCATAGTAGCATAGCAATCTAATGCAAAAGAGGCACCATGAGAGCTTGAACGAGTATGATATGACAGAGATGCATCTAATTTGCTATCATGCAAAGTCTGCACCAGCCATTTTGGCATAGTTTTTGCCTGCTCAATATCAGCTCTCTCATCAAGAAGTGCATGTAAATCTGCATCAGAAATGGAATGATTTGCATCATCACATGAAACCTGCAAAGGTTGAGAAGTTGCCTCATTAGGACTAGCACTAGGTTGTCCACCTGTGAAAAGAGGCAGCAAAGTATCATACATATCTTTGGAGCTAACAGATATCTCCTTAGTACATGAAAGCAATGGCTGAATAGCATCTTCCACAAAAACAACATCATGGCTAACCAAAATGTGTTTAGTCTGTGGATGATACAGATGATAACCTTTACTTTCTGAACTGTACCCAACAAAAATACATTTTACTACTTTATCATCCAATTTTCTATGATGTTGTTCAGGAACTAATGCATATGCCAAACAACCAAAAACACGCACATGAGCAACAGATAGCTTGTGATCATGCCAAGCCTCATATGGAGTGATAGACTGTAGCGCTTTAGTGGGACACCTATTAAGTACATATGCTGCACACATGACAGCCTCAAGCCAGAAACTGTGGTAAAGCCTGACTCTTGACCATACACCTCACCATCTCCATGAGTGACCTGTTCTTTCGTTCAGCAACTCCATTATGTTGAGGTGTATACGGCACTGTATACTGGTGCTTTATCCCACGTTCAACCAGAAATGCATTAAAATCAGAAGACATATATCCCCCTCCCCCCCCCCCGATCAGAACGGAGGGTGCCCATTTTCCATGCTGACAGATTTTCAACCAAAACCAAAAACTGTTTGAAGCATATGAATACTTCAGACTTTGCCTTCAATGGATATACCCATGCATGCCTAGAAAAATCATCGATGAAAGTCACGAATTAAAGATAATTTCCAAAAGAAGGTGTCTGCATAGGACCACAAACATCACTGTGTAGAAGCTACAATTTTTTAGTAGCCCGAACTGAACCATTTTTTGGAAAGGAGGAACGTTGCATTTTTCCTAGAATACAGCCCTCACAAACATGTTTTCCAGGTGCCTCAAGTTTGGGCAAAGAGGACACCATTTCAGATTTCTGTAGGCATAGCAAACTAGCAAAATTTAGATGAGCAAAGCGTGCATGCCAAAGCTTTGCATCTGACATAACCTGAGAATCATGTACTGCACATGCCGAATCATTTACAGATCTTTCATAGTCTATGAGCTTATACAGCCCATGATATAAAATGCCAGAAGAAATAATCAAATGGCCATTTGATAGATCATGAATTGTACATCTATCATCAACAAATTTCACAACCAAGCCAATCTTGGTCAATGCAGAAACTGATAACAAATTTTTCTTGATCCCTGGCACAAACAAAGCATCTGACAAAGTGAAAGAACTACCATCAACAGTAGTCAAAATGATCTTACCAACTCCCATAATAGGATAAGAGGAGTCGTTGGCACATGTAACAGTATTCCTTGTAGGGGCAGGCTCGAGTGAAGAAAAGAAACTGCACTGCGAGGTAATATGTTTGGTCGCCCCACTATCAAAGTACCAAACATCTGAGTCTATTGCAGACATGCACTGCTCATGAGAAGATGGGTCAAAATTGCAAACAATAGTAAACGCTCATTCTTCTTCCTGCACAAGATTAGCAGACTCTGTTTTTGGTGTAGAGGCTTCTGCAACAACCATTCCAGTCTCTTTCTTCTTTGCCTCTTTAGTAGCCAGTTTTGGACAATTCTTTATGATATGATCATTTCCTTTACAGTACTTGCAAAACAATTTTTGCTTTTCTGATTTCTTATCATCTTTGTCTTCCCTCTTCGATTGTGCAAAATTAGCAGATTTCTGCTTACTAGTTGAAGAGCTCCATTTTCCTTTGCCCTTCTAACTAGCCATGAAAGCTTGATCTGCAACATGCATAATGGACTTGTTCTTCCTAGACTGATCTTCCTGCAACAGAACAGAGACTAACTCCTCAAATGACAAGGCATTTGAGAGTAGAAGCAAAACTCTGATATGAATCAGGAAGACCATTCAAAACGGTATGCACAAGTGAGCTATCTAGTATAACCTCATCAGCAAAAATCAACTATTCCTTCAAGTCTTTGATCTTTGTTAGAAAATTGTCCATAGAATCACCTTCATTCATGTGCTCACTCTCCAACTGTTTTTAGAGGTAAGCAACACGAGCTTCATTCCTAGCTTGGTACAATGTGGTAAGTGTATCCCAAGCATCCTTAGCTGTTCTGCAAGAGCGAATATGAGGAATAATGGCACGTTTGATAGACAAAGTCAATGCATGTGCCTGGGCATCTCTGCCATCCCAATAAATTTTCTCTACAGTAGGTGCAGCAGAAACCGCAGCACGAACAGGAATATGCAGAATATCATCATCTTCGACACCTTCTGCATCCGCTTCAGTACCTGCAGTTATAACAGTTGCAAGTGTGATAGGACGTTTTTCAACACCTTGCACAATGTTCCACAATCCTTTTGCAACCAATACATGTCGCATCATATAAGCCCACAACGGGTAGTTGGTACCATCCAACTTATCCTCAACAGCCAACATATGAAATACATCACTGCTTTCAGCCATGGCCGGTGACCAAAATACCTTGATGTTGAAAATTGATTGTATCTCAAAAAGTTGAATTTGGAACTGCCCAGACGAGTTCTGCTAAACCTGTATCAGACTTCGAGACGCTTATACTGGCGAACCGAAATAGGTATATACCTTTGGCACAAAAAGACAAAATAGCCTGCACAAGTGCTTGGATAGTGCTTTCAGAGGTCGAAACGAGCTCAGATCGCGATTTCGGTACCACAGAGCAAAGCGGTTTTGATCTCTGAAACACCTTGAGTATGCTCACCAAATTTCACACGAATCTGAGGCTCCAACCGGAGAGGTGTAGACGACGCCCTAAATGAAGCGAGGACCTGCTCTGATACCAATTGTTGGAGTTAGACATTTGCGGAAGCACATGAATAGCACAAGGAAGAAGAAGAAGTTTGGCACACAACACACAATATTGAATGTATTACTAGAGAATGTCAAAGATAAGTAGCCCATTAGGGCA